>JAXIVJ010007629.1:40000-55000 GCA_036785665.1 Chirona hameri
TCAGTTAGTTTGCGGCCGGCTCAGGTCAGTTAGTTTGCGGCCGGCTCAGGCCAGTTAGTTTGCGGCCGGCTCAGGTCAGTTAGTTTGCGCCGGCTCAGGGCAGTTAGTTTGCGCCGGCTCAGGTCAGTTAGTTTGCGCCGGCTCAGGGCAGTTAGTTTGCGCCGGCTCTGGTCAGTTAGTTTGCGGCCGGCTCAGGTCAGTTAGTTTGCGGCCGGCTCAGGTCAGTTAGTTTGCGACCGGCTCAGGTCAGTTAGTTTGCGGCCGGCTCAGGTCAGTTAGTTTGCGGCCGGCTCAGGTCAGTTAGTTTGCGCCGGCTCAGGTCAGTTAGTTTGCGGCCGGCTCAGGTCAGTTAGTTTGCGGCCGGCTCAGGTCAGTTAGTTTGCGGCCGGCTCAGGTCAGTTAGTTTGCGCCGGCTCAGGTCAGTTAGTTTGCGGCCGGCTCAGGCCAGTTAGTTTGCGGCCGGCTCAGGCCAGTTAGTTTGCGCCGGCTCAGGTCAGTTAGTTTGCGGCCGGCTCAGGTCAGTTAGTTTGCGGCCGGCTCAGGTCAGTTAGTTTGTGGCCGGCTCAGGTCAGTTAGTTTGCGCGGCCGGCTCAGGTCAGTTATTTTGCGGTCGGCTCAGGTCAGTTAGTTTGCGCCGGCCTCAGGTCAGTTAGTTGCGGGGCGACGGCTCAGGTCAGTTAGTTTGCGCGGGCTCAAGGTCAGTTAGTTGCGCGCCGGCTCAGGTCAGTGAGTCATTAGTTTGCGCCGGCTCAGGTCAGTTAGTTTGCGGCCGGCTCACGGTCAGTTAGTTTGCGCCGGCTCAGGTCAGGTTAGTTTGCGGCCGGCTCAGGCAGTTGTAGTTTGCGGGCCGCTCAGGCCCGTTAGTTTGCGCCGCGCTCAGGTCAGTTAGTTTGCGGCCGCTCAGGTCAGTTAGTCTGCGCCGGCTCAGGTCAGTTAGTTGTGTGGCCGGCTCAGGTCAGTTAGTTTGCGGCCGGCTCAGGTCAGTAGTTTGCGGTCGTCAGTCAGTTAGTTTGCGGCCGGCTCAGGTCAGTTAGTTTGCGGCCGGCTCAGGCCAGTTAGCATTTGCGGCGGCTCAGGCCAGTTAGTTTGCGGCCGGCTCAGGTCAGTTAGTCTTGCGCCGGCTCAGGTCAGTTAGTTTGCGGCCGGCCTCAGGTCAGTTGAGTATTGCGGCCGGCTCAGGCCAGTTAGTTGCGCCGCTCAGTTCAGTTAGTTTGCGCCGGCTCAGGTCAGATTAGTTTGCGCCGGCTCAGGTCAGTTAGTTTGCGCCGGCTCAGGTCAGTCAGGTCAGTTAGTTTGCGCCGGCTCAGGGCTGTGGGGTGACCGTTGCTAGCCCGCCAGGCCGCCGCTACGTCAGCCCTCCCTACCCCCCAGTTCTGGGAACTATGCGCCACGTGCTGGATAAAATCAGCCCTGTGTTACCCAGCACGTCATCCACTCTTCATGTCTTTTGTCGAACTTTTCGAGTGCGCATTTCACCATTTTGAAGGACACCTTCCAGCAACAGAAGAGTGCTTCCCGGGACGAATAATGCGGGCCGCACACTGCGTCATTCGGCGCGCGATATCGTGGAATAAAGCTGGTCCGGACGAGCTTTTCTGAACACCGCGGAACCACGGAATGTCGCAGTGATATCGTGCTCCGAATGGCCAAGTGTGCGGCCGCCTTAAATATAAATCATATGATTTACGGTTCGTTTATTCCACAACTCTACCTGAACGGCTCTAGAGCAGATTTTCGAACGACCCGGCATAGTTTATACCAGATGGCGGCTGGTATATACCAGATTGATTTATAACAGGCCAAGATGGAGTCTTCCATACCAGATGGCCGGCTTATACCAGAAAGGTTTATACCAGATCCAAGGTCGACTATGCCCTTGGATGCCCGATGACGCGCTGATACGGGTCACGAATTGAAAACAAACCTGGGTAAACAGGCTGCCGGGTCGGGCGGTTTTTCCAGCTCGTGCCAGTCTGTGACGTCACTGGGCACTTGGGGCTGCCGGCCGGGAGGCGGCGGGCCGGCATAAAGGACAGGCCGGGCGGCGCAGCTCCCACTGACGGATCGCTGCCGCCCCGCTGCACCAGACAGACAGAGATGGCCGTTTCCCGGGTGCTGCTGCTGACCTCTCTGCTGGCCTGCGCCTCCCTGTGCTCGGCGGCAACCTGGCGGCAGGAGCTGGAGATAGTACCCGGTAAGCAGGGGCGAGGGTAAAGGAGTGTCGGTGTCTGGTTGAGGTGGTGTCGCCCTCCCGGTGGTGGTAAAGGAGTGTCTGGTGTCTGGTTGAGGTGGTGTCGCCCTCCTGGTGGTGGTAAAGGAGTGTCGGTGTCTGGTTGAGGTGGTGTCGCCCTCCCGGTGGTGATACAGGAGTGTCGGTGTCTGGTTGAGGTGGTGACGCCCTCCCGGTGGTGTTAAAGGAGTGTCGGGTGTCTGGTTGAGGTGGTGTCGCCCTCCCGGTGGTGGTAAAGGAGTGTCGGGTGTCTGGTTGAGGTGGTGTCGCCCTCCCGGTGGTGGTAAAGGAGTGTCGGGTGTCTGGTTTAGGTGATGTCGCCCTCCCGGTGGTACGCCATAGCAGCTGGTGTTCAGTTGAGGTTCATGCGGATGGCTACCGTGACCGACGTTGAACTATGGGCCTGGGAGCCTCGCTCCTCACAGCCTCAGCTTAGCTGGCAACGTGGCAACGTTGACAACTTGTCAACTTGTGCTTGATGACCTCTGCTTTCCAAAGGATGAGCTTGCCAAGAATGTGTCGTATTTCTTATGTGAAATATCACATTTTTGGTTAATGATAGACGATAGTACAAAAGCAGAACAGTATAAATACCTGGGTGAAACTATTTTGTCTCGACTTCTTTCACCCGCTCGTTATCATCTTTGGGCCCTTTTCAAAGAAGTTGGTGGGCGAAGTGACACACTGGTAGATCTTCACTTGAAAAATATCCGTGCTGACGGTAACTGGCCGCTTCTCTGTCCCGACTGACGGTAACTGGCCGTTTTTCTGTCCCGACTGACGGTAACTGGCCGCTTCTCTGTCCCGACTGACGGTAGCTGGCCGCTTCTCTGTCCCGACTGACGGTAACTGGCCGCTTCTCTGTCCCGACTGACGGTAACTGGCCGCTTCTCTGTCCCGACTGACGGTAGCTGGCCGCTTCTCTGTCCCGACTGACGGTAGCTGGCCGCTTCTCTGTCCCGACTGACGGTAACTGGCCGCTTCTCTGTCCCGACTGACGGTGACTGGCCGCTTCTCTGTCCCGACTGGCTGACCTTGGCGCTCTAAAGGCGAGGTGGTCAGGCTCCCCCACCTCAAGGCTAATGCAGCTTCACCAGTCGAGTATCACAATTTACATATTGGTGGTGCTAAGTCACTTAACCATCTGCCTTTTAGTGCCACTTCAGTAGTCATCCACCAGATGCCAATATTTCGAATGCTCACTCTTGCACTCATTTACTGTATCTGATTCTCATAGTTGGCTATATGACTCCATGACAATGTAGATGACTTCAATTTTGATCAGATGTTGCGAGTCTGATTGTTTTAATGACTCGACTTGTGCTGTAATTGGGTGAATGCCTGTTGCTCATTGTCAAGAAATAAATAAATAAACAAGATACACAAATTCTGGATGTTTGCAGTACACGGAGTCTATGATTCTTCGTTCTTATAGGCATTTGATACTCTGTTGGTACAGCTATCGCGAGTACAACGGGCATATCCCTCTGGTAACTGAACCTTGTTTCAGGCCATGCCAACCAGTGCTGGGTCGCCGAACAGCAAAAGTTCTACGACGCGGGAGCAACCTGGCCTGAGTCCGACTGCACCAGGGGAATCTGCGGAGCCGGTGGAACTATTATAGAACGACAGAGGTGCGTATACTCAAGAGTCCCGACACACAGGGGCGGATCCAGGGGGTGGCCGCAGCGGTCGCCCCCCCCCCCCCCCCCCCGCCAGAAGGGCGCCCCATGGGCTGTCTGTCGCCGGGCGCCGCCAGGCACCCGGCGATGGACAGCCCTTGAGCACGCAGCGCCCCAATGGACCGTTTGGACGCCCTTTTGGGCGCCCTGTTGAAACTAACTTACCGAGTATCAGGTCATACAGGTCATGACCTGGTCCTTTTGACCCGAGGCACCCTTCCGGCCAGTGACGGCGCCCTTACGGCCATTGACGGCGCCCTTTCGGCCATTGACTGCGCCCTTCCGGCCAGTGACTGCGCCCTTTCGGCCATTGAAGGCGCCCTTTCGGCCAGTGACGGCGCCCTTTCGGTCAGTGACGGCGCCCTTTCTTTGGAAGGCGCCCCTAAATTGGCCTGCGGCCACCCCTCCTAAAATATCCTGAATCCGCCCTTGCCGACACATTCACTTTCGAGGGCACACCGATGTCGGTCAAGCGCTGGTTACGGGACCGCATTCATGCTTCGTTTGGTGGTGGCGTTCATGAAGTATGTATGAACTGCATAGTGGCATAACTGCATAGTGGATCTGATATTGCGCAAATGTCTGCCATTGGACAAATACGAAAGCGGTGTGGGCTGGGGATAAAGGGAGAATCTCACGGGACGAGCAAAAACAACATGGTCTGTGAATTACAGCGGAGTTGGTGCGAGTTTTTTTTTGCCATTTCAGTAATTACCGAGCGGCCGCGAAGCGCCCGTGAGGTTTCTCGTCGATTAGACAGATTTTTAGCTTAACCCGCCGACCCGACCCGACCCGACCGTCACGCTTTTCAGAAGCTTATTACTCCGCAACCATTCAACCGATCATGTTCGGGTTTTTACCATTGAAATTTGGATAGGCCCATAAAATCAATTTTGTTTTTGGCATGTTGCGTTCTGATAGGGGTGGTACGTGGCACGCGCAAACGCGGGCATGTCAAAACAGTTATATTTGATAACAAATAACGCTTTTCAGAACCTTATTGGTCCGTAACCATTCAACATGTTCGGGTTTTGCTAATTGCCATTAGTATGGTGCATGGGCTCCGCCACCGCGGGGGGGGGGGGGCGAGGGGGACATATCCCCCAACTTCAAAGTTGGGGGACAGTGTCTTTTGTCTCCCCCCCCACACACTTTGAGCACATGACACTATCCTCAAATTTCAAGCACTTCAAACAGTACACACCTCAAGCACCTTCGACAGTAAGAATACGGCTATCCAGGGAATACAATCAAAATTTTCGCGCCGATCCGCGGCGCATTTGCAATACACATTAAATTGTATGCGGGTTAAAACAAAATTATCAATTCGTACCGTTTCGATTCGCATTTATGTTTTGTTTATATGTTACTACTTTCCTATATAATTGGGGAAAATCGTTCGCTTTATCACTTTTTCGCATTCTTAAACTAAAAAAAACATTTTTTAGAGGCCATAGAGGAAAAAATTCATATCCAGGGCATAAGATTACAAATTTTCGCAACGCTCCGCGGCGCAATTCCTTTGAGGGTTCCAGGGCTTGGACCTAAAAAGTATTCGAAGTTGTTATAGCTCATTCAAAACTGGTGTCGCTGGTTCCAAAGTTGAAATGGCAAACCCCTCAGTTTACTAATTCCAGCTCCTAAAAGTTGGTACGGCCCATGTCATACCCGCCATACTGCATTCTCCATCCCTGTAACGTGCCTTTTCATCCGTTTTGTTTGGCCCTTTCAACGCTTGGGAGGGGCCCTTTCAACGCTCGGGAAGGGGCCCTTTCAATGCTCGGGAGGGGGCCCTTTCGAGGCGCCCCCTCCCCCTCCCCCCCCCCTGGACGAAATCCTGGCTACGTGCCTGTGTGGACTGTGGTTAATTAACAGTCATGCTACTGCAACTTAGCAGTAATGCGTATGTATAAGTCGCTCAGTTTTTTTTTATTAGCGTAAAGTACGCTAACTTAGTCAACAAGTCACCTGTCTAGGCCGTGGCGTCGTCACTAAATTTTGAGTGGGGGGGGGGGGCAGCCATGGGTTTGGGGGCTAGCCCCATTGGGCTGATGTTAAAATCCTGCGAATCTGGGAAGGGGGGGGGGGTGGGGGTCGGACTCCGACCGGAGCGATCCTGGGGGGGGGGGGGGGGGGGGCAGCCTCCCCCGGTGGCGACGCCCCCGTCTCTAGGTACCACTGACACAGCAAGTATGGGGAGTATTCCGAGGTAAAAGGTAAGGCCAAAGGTGGGGCCATGACCCCATGTCCCGCCACCTGCGGCCGCCAGTGTGTACAGTCTATATCGGGATCCTTTTGTACTAGACAAGAACAGTGATTGATTTGCGCTGCGTAGCGGCGCGGATTTTTTTGCTTTATTTTTTAGTCTGAATAACTAGGCCCTCAAAAATTCAATAGGTTCTATATGTATCAGCCCATGGACACCAATGCAGCCACTCAATGAGATTCTTCCACCGCAAAGATAAAATGAATTTCGGCGCAGTAATTTGTGCACCATTTCACATAAAATAGGTGGGTTTTCAGCAATGTGATGGGGGCACCAGGGCATTGGTGCCCCGCCTCCCCCTCCTGGATTCAAGGGGCAATGTACCTGGTGCCCCCCCCCCCCCCCTGTTCCACCGCCTATGGAAGCGGATCCCGACTCCCGAGGGGCCCTCAGGGCTCCTCGGGTCCGATGCGTTGTTGCCTCTGGTATAAAGGTGCGTTGGTTCCCCTTCATAACCCAAGGGACGTGAGGCATGAAGGGGCATTTTTCATAATTTAGCAATTCTAATTTAGCATCATTTCGCGAGAAAAAGTTTTCCAGCGATCAATGCTTGTGATTTCATGGCGGCACCAGGCCATGTGAAGCCATGTGAGGTCATGGGAGGCACGGTGCCCCGGTGCCTCCCCTCACCCCAAAGTGCCGCCTACCGGCACGGTGCATGGTGGTGCCCCTGGTACACCGGCGCCGTCGTGGCCCTGGAACACCGGCGCGGTCGTGGCACTGGTACGCCGGCGCGGTCGTGGCCCTGGTACACCGGCGCCGTCGTGGCCCTGGTACGCCGGCGCGGTCGTGGGACTGGTACGCCGGCGTGGTGGTGCCCCTGGTACACCGGCGTGGTGGTGCCGCTGGACATCAACTATATACCAAGAGTGACATTTTTTTACTATCTATTTATATATATTTTTTACTATCGCCATTGCGAAAATAAATATTATTGTTTTATATATATATATATATATATATATATATATATATATATATATATATATATATATATATATATATATATATATATATATATATATATATATATATATATATATATATATATATATATATATATATATATATATATATATATATATATAAAACTGCTGTTGCGCTAGTGCCCTGATAGGCCGGTGGTGCCCCTGGGCCCCAAGGCGGAGGGCATGACCCTCGTATCCCCCCTGGATCCGCCACTGGTCGCATTGTCGCATTCAATCATTATCTCTCTGTACAGAACATAGAGACTCCTACTCCCACTATCACTATTCATCTTTCACGTTCCCAGTGCCATCGATTGTTGTTAATTATTATCAGAAGCGCTCCTGACGGTCGTGGGTGTTCTGCGTTTCAGCTGCGGCACAGTTGCCTGTGGACCTGAACTAAAAATGCATGCCGACAAGAATGCCGCGTACCCGAAGTGCTGTCCGCAGTGCATACCCGTCTACGGTTGAGTTGACATGGAGCGACCGATGCGGACACTGATCTGCACACTTCTGACTCCAGTTAGCTCCCCGCGGCATATGCCACTCATGGTGTGCAGACCACGCGTCTTTTTATCACATCGCACTTAGGTGATTCTACGTCGCACCCCACTCGCTCGTGCTCTGATAAGTGCTTTGTTGTTTTTTCTTCTTCTCACGATATAGAAACATGCACTGAGTCTAAGCCTTACGTAGACACGGGAGACGATTTGAATGTTGTGTTATGTTGCGTTATCTATATACAAGCCAGTCAATAAAGGGGTTTAACGGGGTCTGCGCGTTGTGATTTTGTTTTCATGTTTCCATTTCACCGTGACGTTTTCAATCGGCTTAGATTTCAATAAACGTGTTCGAGGTTATTGCATTGCAATGCTCGTATCTCCTGTGACAGATATTCTTGGAATTCAATAGCACGACCAGTGTCGGCAGTTGGATCCACCTATGCGTGAGTAAAGTAGAAGCCAACAAGTGGACGATTAACCCGTTCACCCGTTAACCCGTTCACCCATTGACATACCTTGATATACCTTGATTTTCTTCGCAGAAGTACTGTGGAAGTGTCAGTTGGTGCGCTCCTGTCTCAAACCCATAGACACCGTCTTGAACTAAATGACTGTATCGCACGGGTCCAAAACAGTAAACGCACCGCGGCCCGCACTGGCTCAGGGCCTCCCGTAAGTAAGGAACTGGGTGAGCAAAGGCCCACCCGGTGCTCCAAAATGCTCACCCAATGGCGAGAATTTGCTCACCCAGTTGTAAACTTTGAAATTACGGGCATCCGTAATCTCCCGTCCCCTCTCCGTGACCAAAAAGAGAGAACAAAAACGTTCTGGCATCGGTATTCAATTTTTCCTATTTGGAAGCATTTAGATGCGCATGGAAAGACAATAATAACGCTCTGTTTACAAACAAATTCATTTTAGCGCTTGTTGGCGGCGTTTGGCACTGGTTTTGGCTCCACATTTCGAGTCATTTCTAGTCAATTATGATCTAGGTAGCTGTTACCCACATCTACACAGCACAGTCGCTGCTATACTAACTACTGCACTGGACAGTGGACATCCCTCATTACTGTGTGATTTGTGGGATTTTTTTTAGTTCAGATATAATATAATAAATATGGTTCGTGTTCCCGTCATTTTTGTATTTGCATTCACAATCTCGGCGCCTTTCCATACAAAACGGTTTATTCCAGCAGTCGGGTAAGATGGATGCAAAGTTAAAAAACGCACATCCACGCTAAAAAGTAGAAACAGTGAAAAAAGGTCTGGGAAAAACCACTCCGCCGGCCTACATGTTAGTAAACTGTTTCAGCACGAAATCATTGCTGCGGCGATAATGGCGAGAGTTCCGCGTTTCCGTGCTGTGGTCGCTAGATCCTGCTTCGGCCGCAGCTATACTTCTTCGTGTTCGGGCCACAGGAACTCCGGTCAGCAGCAGAGAAAATGATACAGACGAAGAACTGGGCAGAGGGGCGCCTGGCAAGGATGCACTCACAACTCCATTATAACCAGGGAGAAGCCTCTCAAATCCCAGACGTGAACCGATAAGCCTTAGCAAATTGATAACGGAAGAGAAAATACTCCGTTATTGAAATATGTCACTGTCAATGAGCTGTCAAATGAAATATGAAATATGTCAATGAGCGTCGCTACTAACGGCAAGAAATCAGTTGTGGAATTTGTGTTTTTTCACCCTCGAAGCGACGCAAACAATTCTTCTGCCTATATTTAATTAATAATTAATTAATTTGATTCATATTTGATATAAAATGTACACTGACTGCATTTTTAACAGAGCAAAATAATGTCTACGAACATCATAGACTAGTACGACCGGTTTAGCTTCCTCTATACTAGGTTTTGATTGAATACATCTCGCCTATCTCCCCTATATATCTATTTGAGTAGTGTCCGTTTTGCACTCGAAACACAGCAAGGTTTTCGTGTCTGTCCGCTGTTGAATTCACGTGCCTTTGTGAGCATGGAACGAACCTCCGATCGTGGGAAAATGTAATATTTCAGCGGCGTCAAATCCGAGCCGAGGACCCGGCCGGCCGTGTGGTACAGGGGCAGGGAGGGATGTTGGTGGAAGAGGGTCATGCCGGGGGGTGATATGAGAGGGGGTACGAACCAACAATGAATGGCCTCGAAACCTGCTAAAAAAGGCACCGAAACTCCGTCCAGGGCCGCTGCAGCTCGGCACGTATCAGTAGCAGCTGCACATACCGCACCGGCGTCATGACGTGATGACTGAATTCACGTGCCTTTATACACTGGCGGATCCAGCCGTCTGTTTTTTTTTCGGGGGGGGGGGGGGCAACTTTTTGTGGCAAAAAGGTAGCCCCATTTTTTTTTCTCGGCGGATTTGGGCCGGTTACCTTATTTTGGTATTCGAGCATAAGAAATTCACTTTTCAAATTCACAACAAACACAAAATTGGGGTTAATTTTTTTTTGGAAATCCGGGAGCCATTTTGAAGAAAATGTATTTTCCCTTCTCTTCGCGTGTTTTATTTGCAATTTGCTTGAAAACTGATTTCTACGATTTGCCAAACATTTATCGTTTTTCCACCAAAAATGGCATGACATGACGTCATTGAAACGTCATTATCTCCCAAAATACTACATCAATTGCATTTAGAGTTGGTGAGAAGACTTAGACTTGATGCAGGATAAGGTACTGCAAGTTTTACGTTGATATCTATCATAGTTTTCAGGTTATTGAGAAAATCAGGGAGGGGAAGATTCTGCCCTCCCCCCCCCGCGGGTTCGGACAACAAATCACATAGAGGTCAAAGGTCAAGGTCACGGGGACGAATACGATATTTTAAGCTTCGGTACCAGCTTGTGTACCCTCTAGTTTTTAGTTTACCGTCCGATTTGCTTGCAATGGGCAAAAAGGGACTCGTCGGCATCCCAGCTTGCGTCAGGAAAAACAAAAAATCACCTAGAGGTCCAAGGTCAAGGTCACGGGGACGAATACGAGATTTTAAGCTTCGGTACCAGCTTGTGTACCATCTAGTTTTTTTTTCGTTTACCGTCCGATTTGCTCGCAATGGGAAAACAAGGACTGGCCGGCACCCCACCTTGCGTCAGGAGAAACAAAAAATCACCTAGAGGTCAAAGGTCAAGGTCACTGGGACGAATACGAGATTCTAAGCTTCGGTACCAGCTTGTGTACCCTCTAGTTTTTTCGTTTACTGTCCGATCTGCTCGCAATGGAAAAAAAAAGACTCGCTGGCACCCTAGCTTACGTCAGGAAAAACAAAAAATTACATAGAGGTCAAAGGTCAAGGTCACGGGGACGAATACGAGATTTTAAGCTTCGGTACCAGCTTGTGTACCCTATAGTTTTTTAGTTTACCGTCCGATTTGCTTGGAATTGGCAAAAAGGGACTGGACGGCACCCCAGCTTGCGTCAGGTAAAACAAAACATCACCTAGATGTCAAAGGTAAAAGTCACGGGGACGAATACGAGATTCTAAGCTTCGGTACCAGAATGGTGTACCCTCTAGTTTTTTAGTTTACAATCCGATTTGCTAGCAATGGGCAAAAAGGAACTTGACGGCACGTTAGCTTGCGTCAGGAAAAAAAAAAGTCATCCAGAGGTCAAAGGTCAAGGTCACGCGGACGAATACGAGATTATAAGCTTCGGTACCAGCATGGTGTACCCTCTAGTTTTTTGGTTTACCATCCCATTTGCTCGCAATGGACAAAAATGGACTCGCCGGCACCTTAGCTTGCGTCAGAACAAAAAATCACATAGAGGTCAAAGGTCAAGGTCACGGGGACGAATACGAGATTTTAAGCTTCGGTACCAGCTTGTGTTCCCCTTTAGTCTTTTAGTTTACCGTCCGATTTGCTTGCAATGGGCAAAAAGGGACTCGACGGCACCCCAGCTTGCGTCAGGTAAAACAAAACATCACCTAGAGGTTAAAGGTCAAGGTCACGGGGACGAAAACGAGATTTTAAGCTTCGGTGCCAGCTTGTGTACCCTTTAGTTTTTTTTCGTTTACCGTCCGACTTGCTCGCAATGGGCAAAAAGGGACTCGCCGGCACGTTAGCTTGCGTCAGGAAAAACAAAAAGTCACCCAGAGGTCAAAGGTCAAGGTCACGGGGACGAATACGAGATTTTAAGCTTCGGTACCAGCATGGTGTACCCTCTAGTTTTTTGGTTTACCGTCCCATTTGCTCGCAATGGACAAAAAGCGACTTGCCGGCACCCCACCTTGCGTCAGGAAAAACAAAAAAATGCCTAGAGGTCCAAGGTCAAGGTCACGGGGACGAATACGATATTTTAAGCTTCGGTACCAGCTTGTGTACCTTCTAGTTCTTTCGTGTACCGTCCGATTTGCTCACAATGGGAAAAAAGGACTCGCCGGCACCCCACCTTGCGTCACGAATAATACAAAATCACCTAGAGGTCAAAGGTCAAGGTCACGTGGACGAATACGAGATTCTAAGCTTCGGTACCAGCTTGTGTACCCTCTAGTTTTTTCGTTTACCGTTCGATCTGCTCGCAATGAAAAAAGGGACTCGCTGGCAGCCTAGCTTGCGTCAGGAAAAACAAAAAAATACAAAGAGGTCAAAGGTCAAGGTCACGGGGACGAATACGAGATTTTAAGCTTCGGTACCAGCTTGTGTACCCTCTAGTTTTTTAGTTTACCGTCCGATTTGCTTTCAATTGGCAAAAAGGGACTCGACGGCACCCCAGCTTGCGTCGAAATACAAAACATCGCCTAGAGGTCAAAGGTAAAGGTCACGGGGTCGAATACAAGATTCTAAGCTTCGGTACCAGCATGGTGTACCCTCTAGTTTTGTTTAGTTTACAATCCGATTTGCTCGCAATGGGCAAAAAGGAACTCGCCGGCACGTTAGCTTGCGTCAGGAAAACACAAAGTCATCCAGAGGTCAAAGGTCAAGGTCACGGGGACGAATACGAAATTCTAAGCTTCGGTACCAGCATAGTGTACCCTCTAGTTTTTTTCGTTTACCGTCCGATTTGCTCGCAATGGGCAAAAAGGGACCCACCGGCACCTTAACTTGCGTCAGGAAAAAACAAAACATCACTTAGAGGTCAAAGGTCAAGGTCACGGGGACGAATACGAAATTCTAAGCTTCGGTACCAGCATGGTGTACCCTCTAGTTTTTTCGTTTACCGTCCGATTTGCTTGCAATGGTCAAAAAGGGACTCGACGGCACCCCAGCTTGCGTCAGGAAAAAGAAAACATCACCTAAAGGTCAAAGGCCAAGGTCACGGTGACGAATACGAGATTTTAAGCTTCGGTACCAGCTTGTGTACCCTTTAGTTTTTTGTTTACCGTCCGATTTGCTTGCAATGGGCAAAAAGGGACACGACGGCACCCCAGCTTGCGTCAGGAAAACAGAACATCACCTAGAGGTCAAAGGTCAAGGTCACGGGGACGAATACGAAATTTTAAGCTTCGGTACCAGCTTGTGTACCCTCTAGTTTTTTTTGTTTACCGTCTGATCTGCTCGCAATGGAAAAAAGGACTCGCTGGCACCCTAGCTTGCGTCAGGAAAAACAAAAAATCACATAGAGGTCAAAGGTCAAGGTCACGGGGACGAATACGAGATTTTAATCTTCGGTACCAGCTTGTGTACCCTCTAGTTTTTTTCGTATACCGTCCGATTTGCTTTCAATGGGCAAAAAGGGACTCGTTGGCACCCCAGCTTGCGTCAGGTAAAACAAAACATCATCCAGATGTCAAAGGTCAAGGTCACGGGGACGAATACGAGATTCTAAGCTTCGGTACCAGCATGGTGTACCCTCTAGTTTTTTTTAGTTTACAATCCGATTTGCTCGCAATGGGCAAAAAGAAACTCACCGGCACGTTAGCTTGCGTCAGGAAAAACAAAAAGTCATCCAGAGGTCAAAGGTCAAGGTCACGGGGACGAATACGAGATTCTAAGCTTCGGTACCAGCATGGTGTACCCGCTAGTTTTTTTTTCGTTTACCGTCCGATTTGCTCGCAATGGGCAAAAAGGGACTTGCCGGCACCTTAGCTTGCGTCAGGAAAAACAAAACATCACCTAGAGGTCAAAGGTCAAGGTCACGGGGACGAATACGAGATTTTAAGCTTCGGTACCAGCTTGTGTACCCTCTAGTTTTTTTCTTTTACCGTCCGATTTGCTCGCAATGGGCAAAAAGGGACTCGCCGGCACGTTAGCTTGCGTCAGGAAAAACAAAACATCACCTAGAGGTCAAAGGTCAAGGTCACGGGGACGAATACGAGATGTTAAGCTTCGGTACCGGAGCTTACAATCTCGAAAAAAAAACTAGAAGGTACACAAGCTGGTACCGAAGCTTAAAATCTCGTATTCGTCCCCGTGACCTTGACCTTTAGGTGATGTTTTGTTTTTCCTGACGCAAGCTGGGGTGCCGGCGAATCTCTTTTTGCCTATTGCGAGCAAATCAGACGGTAAACGAAAAAAGTAGAGGGTACACAAGCTGGTACCGAATTTTAGAATCTCGTATTCGTCCCCGTGACCTTGACCTTTGACATCTGGATGACTTTTTGTTTTTCCTGACGCAAGCTAACGTGCCGGCGAGTCCCTTTGTGCCCATTGCGAGCAAATCGGACGGTAAACGAAAAAACTAGAGGGTACACAATCTGGTACCGAAGCTTAAAATCTCGTATTCGTCCCCGTGACCTTGACCTTTTACCTATAGGTG
This sequence comes from Chirona hameri, assembly GCA_036785665.1. Lineage (NCBI taxonomy): Eukaryota > Metazoa > Arthropoda > Thecostraca > Balanomorpha > Balanidae > Chirona > Chirona hameri. The sequence goes on from JAXIVJ010007629.1 coordinate 54,346, forward strand.
ATTTTTTTGTTTTTTCCTGACGTAAGCTGGGGTGTTGTCGAGTCCCTTTTTGCCCATTGCGAGCAAATCGGACGGTAAACGAAAAAAACTAGAGGGTACACCATGCTGGTACTGAAGCTTAAAATCTCGTATTCGTCCCCGTGACCTTGACCTTTGACCTCTGGATGACTTTTTGTTTTTCCTGACGCAAGCTAACGTGCCGGCGAGTCCCTTTTTGCCCATTGCGAGCAAATCGGACGGTAAACGTAAAACTATCGGGTACACAAGCTGGTATCGAAGCTTAAAATCTCGTATTCGTCCCCGTGACCTGGACCTTTGACCTCTAGGTGATTTTTTGTGTGTTTTTTTTCTGACGTAAGCTGGGGTGCCGGCGAGTCGTTTGAGCCCCGTTGCGATTAAATCGGACGGTAAACGAAACAATTAGAGGGTACCCCGTGCGATGACATTTCAGTGACCTCTGGAGATCAAACCATTTGTCCTAGGTCAAAACGGAGTGCATATTCGTGCATAACTCGATGAGATCTACCCATATGCTAAGTTTGGGGAAAATCGGAACTCGATGCTGAAAACGAATACGAATACGACGCTAACTTGACGCACATAGCCAAACTTACCTTCAGAAGTATTATATTTACCCAGGGGGGTGTCATCCCTA
>JAXIVJ010007630.1:0-59753 GCA_036785665.1 Chirona hameri
CATGTACATGTACATGTACATGTACATGTACATGTACAGGTCCAGGTCCAGGTCCAGGTCCAGGTCCAGGTCCAGGTCCAGGTCCAGGTCCAGGTCCAGGTCCAGGTCCAGGTCCAGGTCCAGGTCCAGGTCCAGGTCCAGGTCCAGGTCCAGGTCCAGGTCCAGGTCCAGGTCCAGGTCCAGGTCCAGGTCCAGGTCCAGGTCCAGGTCCAGGTCCAGGTCCAGGTCCAGGTCCAGGTCCAGGTCCAGGTCCAGGTCCAGGTCCAGGTCCAGGTCCAGGTCCAGGTCCAGGTCCAGGTCCAGGTCCAGGTCCAGGTCCAGGTCCAGGTCCAGGTCCAGGTCCAGGTCCAGGTCCAGGTCCAGGTCCAGGTCCAGGTCCAGGTCCAGGTCCAGGTCCAGGTCCAGGTCCAGGTCCAGGTCCAGGTCCAGGTCCAGGTCCAGGTCCAGGTCCAGGTCCAGGTCCAGGTCCAGGTCCAGGTCCAGGTCCAGGTCCAGGTCCAGGTCCAGGTCCAGGTCCAGGTCCAGGTCCAGGTCCAGGTCCAGGTCCAGGTCCAGGTCCAGGTCCAGGTCCAGGTCCAGGTCCAGGTATAGATATAGATATAGATATAGATATAGATATAGATATAGATATAGATATAGATATAGATATAGATATATATATATATATATATATATATATATATATATATATATATATATATTATGCCTGTTATATATTATTTTTGAGGCTTTCTTTATGGGAAGCTAGGAACCTCAACTCTAGCTGTGCCAAAACTGGCGCAAGTAAACAATCCAAATATTTCAAGAATGAAATATTTTATTTTGCATACAACATGCTGTTTGATAAATCTTCTTCATTTGATATAAATACAATTAGTTATGGATTTTAAAATATTTTCTATGACAAATGGTGAACTTTTAAATAATCATTTCATTTCAGTTACGGGCATGTAGTGTGCATGCGTAGGTGTGCTACCCGCCTTGAGATGTTCTTCTTCAGTTTAAATCCCCTACTTTGGTGCCCATTTTGATCACATGACTAAATGTGCAACCTTATCTATATGAACCTTGGCTATTAGAAGTGTATTGATGCTAAAGGGTGTTGGTATCATCAACACCACAACCAATGGCATGATACATCCAGTATTTTTGTTGTGATGTGACCAGGAATTCAGATTGGAATATTACTCTAGCTAGCCCAACTGACCACTAGTTATGTATATTTTTTATCCCAAAAGTTCTTATGTTCCAGACTTTGTCATATTCTGTTTTTCAGGGAAGTTTCAGGGAAGGTATGCCGTCTTCCTGTTTTCCTTTTATCCTGTTCTTGTTTAATTCTTCCAGGCTAACATATTCACACAATATGGCTAAGTTTGCCATAATGTTTTGACATATAATTTATCTTTTTTATGAATGGCAATCAAAATTCAAAAATGCAAAAACTAACTCCTGTTTTATGGTTCAGGTAAAGGAAAGTTGTACCAGGGGCATTCCATGTTAAATTGATCAAAAACAGAATTTGTTTTGCCTCACCCCCTTCAATTTTCTTGAAACTTTGTGGACATGTTCAAGGGCGTAGGCAAGGGGGGGGGGGGGGCAAGGGGTCATGCCCCCCCTGGAAGCCAGGCGGGCCCCTCTGGCCCCTCTCTTTTTTCGTTGTTGAAAGTTATTTGTCATTGTTTTACAACATACAACATATTGTACTGTTTTAATTATGTGGGCCCCCCTTGGCTACGAGGGCCCCTCTGATCCCATTTGGCGGCCGCCCCCCCCCCCCCCTGGGAGAAATTCTTCCTACGCCCCTGGACATGTTGCACCATGTGTAAAGTCATCACATGAACATTTTTTATAAATGTTTACCTTCGGTCGCTGAGATAGAGGTAATTGAACCAGAGTCATTGAACTGAACTTAGAGTCATTGAACTTTGACCTGCCCCAATTACATTCCAAAGTTCAAGAACCTATAACTTTGCAAGTTTTTGTCCCAGTCTCGCACAACAAAATGCATGCAATAGGCCCAACTTTATTTTGTACATACAACATTTAGGGTGCGATCGGCAACACGACGAATTCGCTGTTATCACGACGAATTCGTCGGTGATTCGTCGGTCAGCGAATATTCGCTCAGTTTGTGTTCGGCAACACGACGAATCTGCAAACGAGCGAATTCGCCCGACGAATTCGTTCTGTCGGAGCGCGAATTTCCAAACCAGTCGTCGGGAGGGCTAATTTATTTTGCAGTGTGCCATAACGTCATCTGCAGTATTGCGGTATTGACTGCAATGTTGCTGAGTACTAACAAAGTTCAAAGTACCGTGATTTCTGAAAACAAGTAAAATAACCACACAAACCAAGGCCCTATAACTACACAAACCATGACACGGCGTAGCAGTGACAAAACCGGCAGATAATTTGGTTGTTACAGAACGCACGAGACACGAATTCGTCGGAGAGCAAATTCGTTGGATTCGTCGGAGAGCGAATTCGTCGTGTTGCCGATCGTACCCTCAATTTCAATTACCTTTGACCTGATTTGACCTTGAACTGAAATATTAAAAATTCGAATAGCAAAAATCACGCCATCTCTGATTTTGCTCATTCTTACATATAACATTGCCTAACATGTCCTTTACAAACTGGGAAAAATTGGTGTGGGCAATTAACAAGTTTGGAAGAAAACAGTACTTAAAATCGTCGCTGTCACGTGACCTGACCGGACCCTAGGGCCTAGAGTAGTGATTTCCATTATGTTTTACAAATATGACGTATGGGTCTCATCTGAAATGCTGTAGGCTAACCAATCCATTCATAATGTTTTCAATTATATGGGATGGCAAATAGGTCATGTCACATGTGTGACCTTGACATGTCACCTGACTTGATGTCTGGATAATTGGCTTCTCATAATATGTTACAGCATAGCCAATATGGGTATCGTTTGATAGCTCAGAAGCTAACCAATGCATTCGTGATGTTTTCAAGGATGTGGGATGTCACTCAGGTCACGACTGACCTTGGTACGTGACCTGACTTGATCTGGAACACTGACTTGTCGTAAGGCGTTACAACATAGCCAATATGGGTATCGTTTGAAAGCCCAGCGGCTAACCAATGTATTGGTGATGTTTTAAAACATGTTGTATGTCACACAAGTCACATTTGACCTGCATACATGACATGGCTAGGCCAAGTTACTTACCACATATATACTCCCCCAGGTCAAGTCAGGTCATATATCAAGGTCACATGTGACCTGTATGACATCCACAATGGTTGAAAACATCATTGGTTAGTCAATGGGCTTTCAAATGATACCCATATTGGCTATGTTGTAACGTCTTATGACAAGCCAGTTTTCCAGGTCAAGTCAGGTCACGTATCAAGGTCACTCGTGACCTGTGTAACATCCCACATGCTTGAAACTTCACGATTGCATTGGTTAGCTGCTGAGCTTTCAAACGATACCCATATTGGCTATGATGTAACATATGAGAAGCCAATGCTCCAGGTCAAGTCAGGTAACGTGTCAAGGTCACACATGACCTATTTGACATCCCACATAATCGAAAACATCATGAATGGATTTTTTAGCCTACGGCCTTTCAGATGAGACCCATATCGGCATATTTTTTAAAACATAATGCAAATCACTACTCTAGGGTCATGTCACGTGACAGCGCCGATTTTAAGTACCGTTTTCTTCTAAACTTATGAATGGCCCACGCTATTTTTTTCCCAGTTTGTAGAGTACATGTTGGGCAATGTTATATGTAAGAATGAGCAAAATCGGAGGTTGGGTGATTTTTGTTATTCAAATTTTAAGATTTCAGTTCAAGGTCAAATCAGGTCAAAGGTCATTGACCTTAAATTTGTATTTGCAAAAATAAATTTGGGCCCATTGCTTATTGCATGCATTTTGTTTCGTCAGACTGGGATACAACTTGCGAAGTTATAAGCTCTTGAACTTTGGGATGTAGTGGGGTCAGGTCAAAATTCAGTGACCTCTAGCTCAGTGACCCCATATTCCATTTCCGAATCAAAGCACCTGAGATGGTTTTGCCCATAAACCGACATGCATGCAAAGTTTGAAGCAAATCGGAGAGGGTGCTGCATTTTGATGATCGATTTGACATGGAATGCCCCGCAGGCCGCAGCTCCATAAAACATCCTGATGATTATCTTATTTAGCTTCCTTGATTTACCTTTCCCAGCTAGGCAAATCATTTTTTTTTGTTGTGGCATGGGAACTGGTGAGAACATTGACAATATGCATATCATGCAAGAGACCAGTAAGTATGTCAGACACAGACACAGGTTGCTCTAAATTGCAGCCTTTGATAGGACAGCGCCACCCATAAGCCAGTTTCACTTGCAGTGAAATGGCATGCTATGTAGTACCTACCTACCTACCTACCATAGGTCTCATAGCTGAGAGAAACCATTGCTGGTGTCACAATAGTCAAATCATATCGAAAGTACCGTAAGAAGAGCCAATAGAGCCCTTGGCGTCTTTATTAGATCATTCCAGAAGGCTAACCCGAGAGGATATATCATAAGTGACATCAGTACTGACGTCATATTTTGCCTACGTCCGCTCAAATATGGAATATTGTAGCGTGATATGGGGCGGTGCCGCTCGAACGCACACTGATAGGCTGCAGCGCATAGAACATAAGTTCCTGATGTGGCTGAACGCCCACTGTCGCTCGCAATCACCATTCATGGCGTACGATGACCTATTGTCTCATTTTAAACTTGTTTCTGTATCGGCACGTAGGACCCATCATGATTTCATGTTCATTCACAACGTTTTTAAGGTAAAATATAATCGTAATTTTTACTGCAGTCATTTGTCAATGTACCGTGTCGTACTACCAGGCAGCTGCCCTCACATTGTTTAACCCGCGCCGTGCCGGGGGGCGGGGGGGGGGGGGGCGGGGGCGTTTAGATGCCCCCCCCCCCCCCCCTAAGGTTTTTCGAGGAAGGATAGCCGCTGCGCGCCGCCGTTTTCGACACAGGTGCTCGGGCATCAATTACCCACATAGTGTGAAATTCTTGACCCCTGGTCATATCAGGTCACCAGACCAGGTCACGTGATCACACCTCCAAAAAAGTGTCCGGTCGTACCACAGTCACAGTTTTTGGCCGATTGATTTCGTACTTACAGGATTTCATAAGGTCATAGGTACATACAATTGGTTTATCTCGGATATTGTATATCGGTAACCTAAGGTCGGGTCAATTTCGTGACCTCCCAATTATAAGTCAATAGGGCAATATTAAAATGCTTCCTTTTCTGAGGATACGCATGATATCAGCTCAATTCCTTCTGGATCATGTTATCATAGGACATTCTTGAAGATTCAGGTTAAATTTTTGTTCAGTGACCCCTACAGGGCAGCCGAGGTCATCTGAGGTCGCCAACACCTTTTTTGGCAATAACTCGACAAAATCAAGATATATAATTGAACCGGCACCAATGTGTTTGTTTCTTTGTGGCACGTCTCCCAATGTGCAACATGACCTAATTGGGTCACCACTTGACCACTTATATTTCAAATTTGACATAACCTGGTTATCATGAACATGATTCGGAGCGCCTTGACGAGACAAACACGATGTGGTCAAAATTATTGCCCTTATATGTATTATATAAAAGGTTATTTGTGAAAAACAGTTTTGTCAAAAATCACATTTTTTAAACTTTTGATGACATCTGGAGCCTAAACTATTTACCTGAGCTAAAATTTGAGGATTAGCTGGCGATTGCATGTTTCAAGAACATTTTTTTTCTCTCTCGTTTGTTCCTTGGTATCATAGTTCCCGATATATGTGGAGTTTCGGGAGCGAAGTTGTGAAAGTGGAAAATCTGACCTTTGATGACCTCTGGTGACCTCAATATGGACCTGAGAAAAGAAATGTCCGAAATAGTTTCAAAATGCTTTTTGATGAGCTTTCGAACGGTGTTTTCGGTTTTTATTTACGTCCCATAGGAGCCGAGTTCGAGGGGGTGGGGCGTCGACCCCCCCCCCCCCCCCCCCGGCACGGCGAAGGTGGCGCCGAGCACCGGCACTGCGCGGGTTAATGTGCCGTACGTCAGGGTAAACACGGTCAAATAGGGATTGTTCGCCAGACTGCCCAGGCAACTTATCCGCTTTATAGGAACGTGTCTCCCAATGCTGATCTCTGCCGATACGTACGTGTAACGTACCTGATCAGTTCCGCACCAAAGTCAGGCTGTACGGCGCATCGGTGTGCCTCGTTTTGTGCTGTGTGTGTGTGTGTCGGACGTTTCGTTCATGTCATATGTTATGTTTAGGATGTATTTCGTATATTTTAACATGTGCTTGTCTTATAGCTTTAGGTACCTTTACATTTTTACTTCGTCCATCATTGGGGTATCCCGTCGATTATTTTTGCAAATAAACAAAGTAAACAAATAGTGGTGTCATATAGGAAAGCAAAGGTGACCTTAGCAAAGATCAGTGTTAAAATGTACTTCAGTGTCATTTCTCTGTACCTCTTGACGTGACCAACAACAGGGTTTCAATATGACTGAGATATTGTGACATTTTCTTTCTGCAACAATTAACATTTTGTGCAACATTAACAATTTGCACATCCATTCAGCTTGTATTATTTTCAAATTTCGTCCTCGATCTAAGCAAAACCAGCGAGCCTGTTCTTGCCTGGATACAACTTGAGCTTGAATATGAACTATACAGTTCATTTTGGGTGTGGGCATCTCCACCCTGAACAGTCGCTTGGCTTAGCAATCCCACGTACTATGATTAAAATATAATTCTCTAAAAATGCTAGCACGAATCAAGAAGCTTTAAAAGCTAAGAAGAATTAAGAAGCTAAGAAGGGGTATAAATGTTTGCCACAAACCGATGAACTTTTTTTTCGTTTCAGGTCTTTTGAAGCATACATTCCACTAGTTATAAATCTCCTTGCAAAAATTGCTCACTGAATAGTGGAAGACATATCAGTTCGCCCTTGTAATCACCTCACTTCACCTGGCACGTGACCAACTTTGGACCATCTCCTGCCTTCGTTCTGCTGACTGCCGGTAAGTGATTCAGCAGTATCAGGTATCCACCGACCACCTCGACTACTCCCGTGCGCCTTGTTATGACGTCACACGACTTCAGAATACGTCACACGCCAGATCACGTTTCCAGATGTGTCACACCTGCCTCGTCTTCTATAGACCGTCACGTGACCTGACGTCACACGGCCGCCCTGACCCAGCCCGGCGGTACCTTCCGCATGACGTGTCATTACGTCACATCCCCAGCCCTGACCCAGCCCGGCGTTACCTTCCGCATGACGTGTCATTACGTCACAGATTCACAAACGCCACCCTCCGAGATTCGCCTGCCGTCTGCGCGGACCCGCATGACGCATTTACCACTAGTTCGGGCCCGTGCCAAACACGGTGCCCACCGACGCAACTCAATGACTCGTCCCACCATCACCCCCCCCCCCCCCCCCCCCGCTGTCCCGCCGGCCGGTGGAGGGGCGTAACTGTCCGCTGGAGTCGGCTCGTCGTTGCGTCAGTCGCCTCCACCTGACACCTGGCTACCGTGGCTGTATGGTGTGGGTACACACATTATTCACACTTCACAGTTCACGCCGACGGTCGTCTGTCGGCGTGTGAACGGCGTGTGAACGGCGTGTGAACGGCGTGTGAACGGCGGTCGGCGTGAACAGGTTGCACACGTGTTTGCTCCCGCCACGCCCCCAAGCTCGGCGGTTGCCCCGTGGTGTCTGCTTAGTTGGTCCGGCCGTTGTTCTAGTAATCATGGTCTCTGCTGCTGTGGTTACTGGTCTTTCATCGCGGACGTTTTCGGTAAATGGCATGGAATCGTTGTTGGATCGATTCGATCTTTGTATGATCCTTCTATTGGATTGCTCCGGTCTCTGCACACAGACTAGGAAAGTACATTTCCAGCTTCGATTTGTGTTGTCGTCGCCATTGTCACCGGTCAGCGTTCATGTGAAAGGTGACGCTGGAGTCGGCCGCCCTGTGCAGTGTGCACCAGACGGGCTGCGGGGGCATCGGCCCCCCGTCAGCCGCAGCCACTTCTCCGTCCCGCCCGGTTGTCTGGTCTTTCTCGCTTCTCTCGTCCCTCTCTGTTTCCTCTTCTTCTCACCGCCTTCTCTCCGTCTCCGTCTCCGTCTCCGTCTCCGTCTCCGTCTCCGTCTCCGTCTCCGTCTCCGTCTCCGTATCCGTATCCGGCTCTGTCTCTGTCTCTGTCTGTGTCGTCTCCGTCTCGACTCCGTCTCGACTCCGTCTCCGTCTCCGTCTCCGTCTCCGTCTCCGTCTCCGTCTCCGTCTCCGTCTCCGTCTCCGTCTCCGTCTCCGTCTCCGTCTCCGTCTCCGTCTCCGTCTCCGTCTCCGTCTCCGTCTCCGTCTCCGTCTCCGTCTCCGTCTCCGTCTCCGTCTCCGTCTCCGTCTCCGTCTCCGTCTCCGTCTCCGTCTCCGTCTCCGTCTCCGTCTCCGTCTCCGTCTCCGTCTCCGTCTCCGTCTCCGTCTCCGTCTCCGTCTCCGTCTCCGTCTCCGTCTCCGTCTCCGTCTTCGGCTCCGGCTCCGGCTCCGGCTCCGGCTCCGGCTCCGGCTCCGGCTCCGGCTCTGTCTCTGTCTGTGTCGTCTCCGTCTCGACTCGTCTCCGTCTCCGTCTCCGTCTCCGTCTCCGTCTCCGTCTCGTCTAGGCACGTAGCCAGGGGGGGCCCTTTTCGGCGCGCGCAGCGCGCCGAAAAGGGCCGACGAAATCGCGCGAAGCGCGGTATCATGGGTTCCTAACCACGCGAAGCATGGTCTTTAGAGAGTTTAGAGCACTTTAGGGCCACCAGGGCCCTTTCTGAAAGACCAGAGGGCCCCTTGGTTGTTCAAAAGAGCCCTGTACATGTCAGAGGCCCCTGGCCAGACCGAAAGGGCCCCTGAGAGGGTCAGAGAGCCCCCTGAACATGTCGAATGGGCCCCTAGCCAGCACAGAGGGGCCCCTGAGCAGGTCGAGAGGCCCCTGAGCATGTCGGCAGGGCGACAAAGCGGCCAGCGCAGTCCCTTTACAGGTCATAAGGGCCCCTGAGCAGGTTGGAGGGCCCCTGGACAGACCAGAGGTCCCCTGGGAAGTTAAAAGGGCCCTGTGCAGGTCATAGGGGCCCCTGTGCAGGTCATAGGGGCCCTTGGCCAGACCGAAAGGGCCCCTAGGTGGGTCAGAAGGGCCCCTAAACATGCCGAATGTGCTCCTAGTCAGCACGGAGGGGCCCCAGGACAGGTCGGAGGGCCCTCAGAGCATGTCTCAAGGCGACAAAGCAGCCAGGCAGTCCCTTGCGAGGTTGGAAGGGCTCCTTAGAAGGCTAGAAGGTCCCTGGGGAGACCAGAGGGCTCCTGGAAAGTTCAAAGGGCCCCTGTGCAGATCGGAGGGGCCCCTGACCAGACCGAAAGGACCCCTGGGCGGTTAAGAAGGGTTCTGAATATGCCGAATTTGCCCCTAGCCAGACTGGAGGGGCCCCTGGGCATGTCGGAAGGGTGACAAAGCAGCCAGGGCAGTCCCTGGCCAGGTCGGAAGGACCTCTGGACAGGCCGAATGGGCCTCTTGACACACAAGAGGGGCTTTTTGGAAGGTGAGAGAGGAGTCCCTGGTCAGACTGGAAGGGCCAAAAGCACGTAGAGATCGCAGATGAAGATGAAATACAAAGAAGACTTACTCCACAATACTAATATTAAAAGCGGAGCTTTCGGGTATATTGTAACACCCTTCGGCGGGGTGTTACAATATACCCGAAAGCTCCGATTTTAATTTGTCTTCTAGAGTAAGCCCTCTTTGTATTTAATATATATATATCACGCACTCCACATCATGTCTTTTCGCGGATCCCAGATGAGTCCCTGAACACGTCGGAAGGGCGTTGAAAAGGTCGGAGGGGCCCATAGACGATCTGAAGGGACCCTGGGCCTTTCAACAGTAAGAATGCAGTTGTTCAAGGAATAAAACTCAAAATTTTCGCGCCGCTCCGCTGCGCAATGTGACTACAAATTCAATTATATGCGGGTTAGAAAACTAATCGGCCCGTTTCTCGGCGCATTTATGTTATGTTGCTACTTTCCTATATATTTGGCCAAAATAGTTAATTTAAACACTTTTTACTGCACTTTTAAACAGATACAGATACAGATATATGTATTAGGACCCTCCATAGTATGGATTTTATGGTATCCCGTCATTACATAAATGAAGTACACCAAGATAAAAGTACAAAATACAGCATCAGATGATGATAAAAATACAGATGATAAAACACAGCGGCAAAAGAGTGGCAACACAGACCGATCGCAGGGCTATCGCCTAGCCTCTGGTGTTAGGGCGTTCCAGGCACTCGCGGCTCGGTACATTAAGCTGCGCTTTGCGAATTCCGTCCGCACGCGGGGAAGCTCGAGCTGGCCGCCTTCACTGGCGCGCGTGTGGCGGGCCGACACGTCGGCACGCCTTACCACCCGACCGCGCAGCGGTTCTGAGGCGCTGGGGGCAGTGATGAGGTGACGCACAGCGGCAATGTCACGTTCGTTGATCATGTCCTCAACATTAGGCCACCCGAGCTCCCGTAATGACGGGGTGACATGATCGCGCCGGCCGAGGCCAGTCACAATGCGGACACCGAAGTTGATCGCCTTTTGCACGCGCTGCCTCTGTGCCGCGGTACAGTTTCCCCACACCGTTATGCAATAACGGATGTGAGGGAAGACGAGAGCATCGACCAGCAGACGTCTGACGCATTTTGGCAGCTTATGACGGATTCGCGCGATACCTACCAGCACACAATAGCAACGCTGAACGACCGACGAGACGTGGCGGTTCCATGACAGGTGTGGGTCGATGACAACACCCAGCACCTTGACGCTTTGTGAGGGAGAAATTTCGTCGTTGCCGAAATAAACAGAGAAGTCGGCAGTGACGTTTTGACGGCGAGATCTGAGGATGATCATCTCCGTTTTAGCCGGATTGATTTTTAGACGGTTCTGTGTGAACCACTTCACAGCTATAAGGAGAGAGCTCTCAATACGAGTGTTTAGGGCCTGGAAGTTTGATGGAAAGTCAGCATCAAGGAACTGAGTGTCGTCAGCGTACATCACGATCCTTCCGTGTGGAAGGTGCTGTGGCAGATCGTTGATGAAAATGAGGAAGAGCACAGGTCCTAAGATGGATCCCTGGACCACCCCGTGAGTCACGTCCAGTGCGCACGATCCACCCCGCACGGTCTGGGTACGCCCCCGCAACGCACAATATAACATTTTTAGAGATCCGCACCATACGCAATGCGACGCATTGATGAGAAAGAATATCCAGGGCATAAGACTCAAAATTTTCGCGCCGCTCCGCGGCGCTATTTTTTAAGAGTTCCAGGTCTTGAGCTTACAAAAATATTTCAAGTTGGTATAGTTAATTCCAGATTGGTGTCGCTGGTTCCAAAGTTGATATGGCAGTTTGCTAACCCCAGCTCCTAAAAGTTGGTATGGCCCATGGCTATGCCATACCTGTCATACTGGATTTCCATCCTTGTAACGCGCCTTTTCATCCGTTTTGTTTGGGCCCTTTCAACGCTTGGGAAGGGTGTGCCCTTTCAACGCCCGGGAAGGGGCCCTTTCGAGGCGCCCCCCCCCCCCTGGACGAAATACTGGCTACGTGCCTGGTCGTCTCCGTCTCGTCTCCGTCTCGTCTCCGTCTCGTCTCCGTCTCGTCTCCGTCTCGTCTCCGTCTCGTCTCCGTCTCGTCTCCGTCTCGTCTCTGTCCCGTCTCTGTCCCGTCTCTGTCCCGTCTCTGTCCCGTCTCTGTCCCGTCTCTGTCCCGTCTCTGTCCCGTCTCCATATCCTCTTAGTGTCTTCTTCGTCTTCTCTCACATCTCCTCCCACTAGTCCGTCCCCCGTGTCTCCTCAGCACAGCAGCCCCACAACAACACCCGCGGCCTGCGCCTCCCTCAGAACAGCAGCCCCCACAGCAGCCCCGCGGCCCGGCTCCGGGGCGGGCGGCCGGTACAAGTCGGCCCGTATCTCAGCCGCGCCGCGCCGCCCGACAAAACAGCCAGGTATGTCCCGCGCGACGCCCAGCGGCCTTGGTGTCTGGCGGCGCGCGCCTACACGGCCAGAGACAGACGGGGCTGAGACCGCCTCGCCGCACATTCGACGCCCATACGACACGCCAGCTCAGTCAATAATCGGTGCCGGGTCTGGCCGCGATTGTTTTCCGTAGTTGGTGGGCGATGCTGCGATGCTTTTACGATTTATATGATTATTATTGTAAGTGCCGGAGGAAAAATCGATTGCGACTTTGTGTCGGATCGGAATGAGAAATAACGCACTTGGCTGAGTGGATCACGAGATGCGAATAAGTTTCTGCAGATTGGACTGAGAGTGATGTGTGGTACACGATGCGGACAATCATAGCATCAATGGAAGCCCGGTGACTGGGAACGGGAGGGCAGGACGTCTAGCTACCTTTGTGGTGGTGTTTAGTAAGCTTTGTGTTTAGTAAGCTTTGTGTTTAGTAAGCTTTGATGGTCTGAAAACTGCCGTCTACGGACCACTCCCGTCTAAAGGAGTGGCCCGTCGGGGAGACGACTGCACATATTCGGTCTGTCTGAATATTCTGATTGATGTTCGGATCGGAGGATTATGCTGGCTTAAGTTCGGATATGCCGATTGCCGACTCGTAGTTAAGGATATCTGGTATAATGTAATTCCGTCAGCAATAATGTAGGCGGTTACATCATCTATTCTTTCTGCCTTACAAGGAGAATACACTTACGCCAGTCTTTGAAGTTCGTGGCTTGGATTGTCGTTGTTCTTCGTAATAAGCTGATGGATATAAGTAAAATATTTGATTAACTGGATTGCTCATTATTTAGCATTATGTATTGGCTTTGTAGTCATTCGAGTTAAAGTCATAACACAATGATGGAAGCATCTGCAATGCATAAAACGAAACGTAATGGTGTTTTAGAAATTTCCATAATAACTAAATCGAAGCATACTGATGTGCTTGTATTTTGAATGGCTCCCAGTTACGTTTTGAAGATGTTTCGTCACAATAGCTTCCATCCCCAGCTCCTAAACAAGTATCAGTTTACCACACAGATAATTAATAACAGTATAATGACAGCAGTCCGATCACCATCATTGCGCAACAAATGACGTTGCAGCGATGGTTCCGATGGTATCAGTGGAGGATGCGGCCGGCGGAGGGCGGGCTGCCCATCGGCAGTCACCGTCATAAACATCAGACAGGACGGGCTGCTGTGTCCGGTCAAACAGCTGTTGGCACAGGACGGGCTGCTGTGTCCGGTCAAACAGCTGTTGGCACAGGACGGGCTGCTGTGTCCGGTCAAACAGCTGTTGGCACAGGACGGGCTGCTGTGTCCGGTCAAACAGCTGTTGGCACAGGACGGGCTGCTGTGTCCGGTCAAACAGCTGTTGGCACAGGACGGGCTACTGTGTCCGGTCAAACAGCTGTTGGCACAGGACGGGCTGCTGTGTCCGGTCAAACAGCTGTTGGCACAGGACGGGCTACTGTGTCCGGTCAAACAGCTGTTGGCACAGGACGGGCTGCTGTGTCCGGTCAAACAGCTGTTGGCACAGGACGGGCTGCTGTGTCCGGTCAAACAGCTGTTGGCACAGGACGGGCTGCTGTGTCCGGTCAAACAGCTGTTGGCACAGGACGGGCTGCTGTGTCCGGTCAAACAGCTGTTGGCACAGGACGGGCTGCTGTGTCCGGTCAAACAGCTGTTGGCACAGGACGGGCTACTGTGTCCGGTCAAACAGCTGTTGGCACAGGACGGGCTGCTGTGTCCGGTCAAACAGCTGTTGGCACAGGACGGGCTGCTGTGTCCGGTCAAACAGCTGTTGGCACAGGACGGGCTGCTGTGTCCGGTCAAACAGCTGTTGGCACAGGACGGGCTGCTGTGTCCGGTCAAACAGCTGTTGGCACAGGACGGGCTGCTGTGTCCGGTCAAACAGCTGTTGGCACAGGACGGGCTACTGTGTCCGGTCAAACAGCTGTTGGCACAGGACGGGCTGCTGTGTCCGGTCAAACAGCTGTTGGCACAGGACGGGCTACTGTGTCCGGTCAAACAGCTGTTGGCACAGGACGGGCTGCTGTGTCCGGTTAAACAGCTGTTGGCACAGGACGGGTTGCTGTGTCCGGTCAAACAGCTGTTGGCACAGGACGGGCTGCTGTGTCCGGTCAAACAGCTGTTGGCACAGGGCGGGCTGCTGTGTCCGGTCAAACAGCTGTTGGCACAGGACGGGCTGCTGTGTCCGGTCAAACAGCTGTTGGCACAGGACGGGCTGCTGTGTCCGGTCAAACAGCTGTTGGCACAGGGCGGGCTGCTGTGTCCGGTCAAACAGCTGTTGGCACAGGGCGGGCTGCTGTGTCCGGTCAAACAGCTGTTGGCACAGGACGGGCTGCTGTGTCCGGTCAAACCTGTTGGCACAGGACGGGCTGCTGTGTCCGGTCAAACAGCTGTTGGCACAGGACGGGCTGCTGTGTCCGGTTAAACAGCTGTTGGCACAGGACGGGCTACTGTGTCCGGTCAAACAGCTGTTGGCACAGGACGGGCTACTGTGTCCGGTCAAACAGCTGTTGGCACAGGACGGGCTGCTGTGTCCGGTCAAACAGCTGTTGGCACAGGGCGGGCTGCTGTGTCCGGTCAAACAGCTGTTGGCACAGGGCGGGCTGCTGTGTCCGGTCAAACAGCTGTTGGCACAGGACGGGCTGCTGTGTCCGGTCAAACAGCTGTTGGCACAGGACGGGCTGCTGTGTCCGGTCAAACAGCTGTTGGCACAGGACGGGCTGCTGTGTCCGGTTAAACAGCTGTTGGCACAGGACGGGCTACTGTGTCCGGTCAAACAGCTGTTGGCACAGGACGGGCTACTGTGTCCGGTCAAACAGCTGTTGGCACAGGACGGGCTGCTGTGTCCGGTCAAACAGCTGTTGGCACAGGACGGGCTGCTGTGTCCGGTCAAACAGCTGTTGGCACAGGACGGGCTGCTGTGTCCGGTCAAACAGCTGTTGGCACAGGACGGGCTGCTGTGTCCGGTCAAACAGCTGTTGGCACAGGACGGGCTGCTGTGTCCGGTCAAACAGCTGTTGGCACAGGACGGGCTGCTGTGTCCGGTCAAACAGCTGTTGGCACAGGACGGGCTGCTGTGTCCGGTTAAACAGCTGTTGGCACAGGACGGGCTGCTGTGTCCGGTCAAACAGCTGTTGGCACAGGACGGGCTACTGTGTCCGGTCAAACAGCTGTTGGCACAGGACGGGCTGCTGTGTCCGGTCAAACAGCTGTTGGCACAGGACGGGCTGCTGTGTCCGGTCAAACAGCTGTTGGCACAGGACGGGCTACTGTGTCCGGTCAAACAGCTGTTGGCACAGGACGGGCTGCTGTGTCCGGTCAAACAGCTGTTGGCACAGGACGGGCTGCTGTGTCCGGTCAAACAGCTGTTGGCACAGGACGGGCTGCTGTGTCCGGTCAAACAGCTGTTGGCACAGGACGGGCTGCTGTGTCCGGTCAAACAGCTGTTGGCACAGGACGGGCTGCTGTGTCCGGTCAAACAGCTGTTGGCACAGGACGGGCTACTGTGTCCGGTCAAACAGCTGTTGGCACAGGACGGGCTGCTGTGTCCGGTCAAACAGCTGTTGGCACAGGACGGGCTACTGTGTCCGGTTAAACAGCTGTTGGCACAGGACGGGCTGCTGTGTCCGGTCAAACAGCTGTTGGCACAGGACGGGCTGCTGTGTCCGGTCAAACAGCTGTTGGCACAGGACGGGCTGCTGTGTCCGGTCAAACAGCTGTTGGCACAGGACGGGCTGCTGTGTCCGGTCAAACAGCTGTTGGCACAGGACGGGCTGCTGTGTCCGGTCAAACAGCTGTTGGCACAGGACGGGCTACTGTGTCCGGTCAAACAGCTGTTGGCACAGGACGGGCTGCTGTGTCCGGTCAAACAGCTGTTGGCACAGGACGGGCTGCTGTGTCCGGTCAAACAGCTGTTGGCACAGGACGGGCTACTGTGTCCGGTCAAACAGCTGTTGGCACAGGACGGGCTACTGTGTCCGGTCAAACAGCTGTTGGCACAGGACGGGCTGCTGTGTCCGGTCAAACAGCTGTTGGCACAGGACGGGCTGCTGTGTCCGGTCAAACAGCTGTTGGCACAGGACGGGCTGCTGTGTCCGGTCAAACAGCTGTTGGCACAGGACGGGCTGCTGTGTCCGGTCAAACAGCTGTTGGCACAGGACGGGCTACTGTGTCCGGTCAAACAGCTGTTGGCACAGGACGGGCTGCTGTGTCCGGTCAAACAGCTGTTGGCACAGGGCGGGCTGCTGTGTCCGGTCAAACAGCTGTTGGCACAGGACGGGCTACTGTGTCCGGTCAAACAGCTGTTGGCACAGGACGGGCTGCTGTGTCCGGTTAAACAGCTGTTGGCACAGGACGGGCTGCTGTGTCCGGTCAAACAGCTGTTGGCACAGGACGGGCTGCTGTGTCCGGTCAAACAGCTGTTGGCACAGGACGGGCTGCTGTGTCCGGTCAAACAGCTGTTGGCACAGGACGGGCTGCTGTGTCCGGTCAAACAGCTGTTGGCACAGGACGGGCTACTGTGTCCGGTCAAACAGCTGTTGGCACAGGACGGGCTGCTGTGTCCGGTCAAACAGCTGTTGGCACAGGACGGGCTGCTGTGTCCGGTCAAACAGCTGTTGGCACAGGACGGGCTACTGTGTCCGGTCAAACAGCTGTTGGCACAGGACGGGCTGCTGTGTCCGGTCAAACAGCTGTTGGCACAGGACGGGCTGCTGTGTCCGGTCAAACAGCTGTTGGCACAGGACGGGCTGCTGTGTCCGGTCAAACAGCTGTTGGCACAGGACGGGCTGCTGTGTCCGGTCAAACAGCTGTTGGCACAGGACGGGCTGCTGTGTCCGGTTAAACAGCTGTTGGCACAGGACGGGTTGCTGTGTCCGGTCAAACAGCTGTTGGCACAGGACGGGCTGCTGTGTCCGGTCAAACAGCTGTTGGCACAGGACGGGCTACTGTGTCCGGTCAAACAGCTGTTGGCACAGGACGGGCTGCTGTGTCCGGTCAAACAGCTGTTGGCACAGGACGGGCTGCTGTGTCCGGTCAAACAGCTGTTGGCACAGGACGGGCTGCTGTGTCCGGTCAAACAGCTGTTGGCACAGGACGGGCTGCTGTGTCCGGTCAAACAGCTGTTGGCACAGGACGGGCTGCTGTGTCCGGTCAAACAGCTGTTGGCACAGGACGGGCTGCTGTGTCCGGTCAAACAGCTGTTGGCACAGGACGGGCTGCTGTGTCCGGTCAAACAGCTGTTGGCACAGGACGGGCTACTGTGTCCGGTCAAACAGCTGTTGGCACAGGACGGGCTGCTGTGTCCGGTCAAACAGCTGTTGGCACAGGACGGGCTGCTGTGTCCGGTCAAACAGCTGTTGGCACAGGACGGGCTGCTGTGTCCGGTCAAACAGCTGTTGGCACAGGACGGGCTGCTGTGTCCGGTCAAACAGCTGTTGGCACAGGACGGGCTGCTGTGTCCGGTTAAACAGCTGTTGGCACAGGACGGGCTACTGTGTCCGGTCAAACAGCTGTTGGCACAGGACGGGCTACTGTGTCCGGTCAAACAGCTGTTGGCACAGGACGGGCTACTGTGTCCGGTCAAACAGCTGTTGGCACAGGACGGGCTGCTGTGTCCGGTCAAACAGCTGTTGGCACAGGACGGGCTGCTGTGTCCGGTCAAACAGCTGTTGGCACAGGACGGGCTGCTGTGTCCGGTCAAACAGCTGTTGGCACAGGACGGGCTGCTGTGTCCGGTCAAACAGCTGTTGGCACAGGACGGGTTGCTGTGTCCGGTCAAACAGCTGTTGGCACAGGACGGGCTGCTGTGTCTGGTCAAACAGCTGTTGACACAGGACGGGCTGCTGTGTCCGGTCAAACAGCTGTTGGCACAGGACGGGCTGCTGTGTCCGGTTAAACAGCTGTTGGCACAGGACGGGTTGCTGTGTCCGGTCAAACAGCTGTTGGCACAGGACGGGCTGCTGTGTCCGGTTAAACAGCTGTTGGCACAGGACGGGCTGCTGTGTCCGGTCAAACAGCTGTTGGCACAGGACGGGCTGCTGTGTCCGGTCAAACAGCTGTTGGCACAGGACGGGCTGCTGTGTCCGGTCAAACAGCTGTTGGCACAGGACGGGCTGCTGTGTCCGGTCAAACAGCTGTTGGCACAGGGCGGGCTGCTGTGTCCGGTCAAACAGCTGTTGGCACAGGACGGGCTGCTGTGTCCGGTCAAACAGCTGTTGGCACAGGACGGGCTGCTGTGTCCGGTCAAACAGCTGTTGGCACAGGACGGGCTGCTGTGTCCGGTTAAACAGCTGTTGGCACAGTACGGGCTGCTGTGTCCGGTCAAACAGCTGTTGGCACAGGACGGGTTGCTGTGTCCGGTTAAACAGCTGTTGGCACAGGACGGGCTGCTGTGTCCGGTCAAACAGCTGTTGGCACAGGACGGGCTGCTGTGTCCGGTTAAACAGCTGTTGGCACAGGACGGGCTGCTGTGTCCGGTCAAACAGCTGTTGGCACAGGACGGGCTGCTGTGTCCGGTCAAACAGCTGTTGGCACAGGACGGGCTGCTGTGTCCGGTCAAACAGCTGTTGGCACAGGACGGGTTGCTGTGTCCGGTTAAACAGCTGTTGGCACAGGACGGGCTGCTGTGTCCGGTCAAACAGCTGTTGGCACAGGACGGGCTGCTGTGTCCGGTCAAACAGCTGTTGGCACAGGACGGGCTGCTGTGTCCGGTCAAACAGCTGTTGGCACAGGACGGGCTACTGTGTCCGGTTAAACAGCTGTTGGCACAGGACGGGCTACTGTGTCCGGTTAAACAGCTGTTGGCACAGGACGGGCTGCTGTGTCCGGTCAAACAGCTGTTGGCACAGGACGGGCTGCTGTGTCCGGTCAAACAGCTGTTGGCACAGGACGGGCTACTGTGTCCGGTTAAACAGCTGTTGGCACAGGACGGGCTGCTGTGTCCGGTCAAACAGCTGTTGGCACAGGACGGGCTGCTGTGTCCGGTCAAACAGCTGTTGGCACAGGACGGGCTACTGTGTCCGGTCAAACAGCTGTTGGCACAGGACGGGCTGCTGTGTCCGGTCAAACAGCTGTTGGCACAGGACGGGCTGCTGTGTCCGGTCAAACAGCTGTTGGCACAGGACGGGCTGCTGTGTCCGGTCAAACAGCTGTTGGCACAGGACGGGCTGCTGTGTCTGGTCCGCTGGGTAAGGGAGACCGCTGGTCAAACAGCTGTTGGCGACTGCAATGAATCGGCAATCGGCGGATGATACAGCGCGGCTCGACCATAGTGAACCAGCTGACCCTGTGGCCCGGTCATAGTGAACCAGCTGACCCTGTGGCCCGGTCATAGTGAACAGCTGACCCTGTGGCCCGGTCATAGTGAATCAGCTGACCCTGTGGCCCGGTCATAGTGAACCAGCTGACCCTGTGGCCCGGTCATAGTGAATCAGCTGACCCTGTGGCCCGGTCATAGTGAACCAGCTGACCCTGTGACCCGGTCATAGTGAACCAGCTGACCCTGTGGCCCGGTCATAGTGAATCAGCTGACCCTGTGGCTCGGTCATAGTGAATCAGCTGACCCTGTGGCCTGGTCATAGTGAATCAGCTGACCCTGTGGCCCGGTCATAGTGAACCAGCTGACCCTGTGGCCCGGTCATAGTGAATCAGCTGACCCTGTGGCCCGGTCATAGTGAATCAGCTGACCCTGTGGCCCGGTCATAGTGAACCAGCTGACCCTGTGGCCCGGTCATAGTGAATCAGCTGACCCTGTGGCCCGGTCATAGTGAATCAGCTGACCCTGTGTCCCGGTCATAGTGAATCAGCTGACCCTGTGGCCCGGTCATAGTGAATCAGCTGATCCTGTGTCCCGGTCATAGTGAATCAGCTGACCCTGTGTCCCGGTCATAGTAAACCAGCTGACCCTGTGGCCCGGTCATAGTAAACCAACTGACCCTGTGGCCCGGTCATATTGAATCAGCTAACCCTGTGGCCCGGTCATATTGAATCAGCTAACCATGTGGCCCGGTCATAGTAAACCGGGAGACCTCGTGCCCTTCAGAGTTCAGCTGTTTGGCCAAGACTTCGCTGGGGAAGTCGGTGTTGATTCAGGGGTGCACGGTGTCGCCTCATCTCACGGGTGTCGGTCTCGCGCCCTCTCTTTCTCTCTCCGGCGCGGTGGTCCGAAGCCGATCGCTACAAACTACCGCGGATGCCCCTAACGGCGACAAATAGCTGTCGACTATTCCGTTGACCGATACTCTCTCAATCGAGCAGCACGCGTGGCCGAACAAACTGGACAGTTGACACGGTGTCGCGTGTCATGTCACACGACATCAGTTTAACTTGCGACGAGGATTCTACAAGTCTGAACTTTATGGTCCCATTCCACGCAAAACGGTCACGACAGAACGATGGACTCCAACCCCTCCCGAGTTCCAACCCCTCCCGAGTTTGGGGCTAGGAGGGGCTCATGCATCAACGTTGACCAGCATTACACATCGTTAGAAAATGTCTGTTATATTTGTTTTTGTCTTAGACATGTGGGGCATTCCACGATAGATCGACCCAAAAATGAAAATTAACACCATCATATTTTATTTCTCTCTGTAATTTGGTCTAAGGGGTTATCATAGGCGGGGAAGCCAGCTGTGCCAACGAAAAACAAAATAATCCGAGCACCGGTTTTCAAGATATAGCCTCGGACAATTTTCATAGGTCACTCAGCAGGCCTATATTTGACGGCTCGTAGTTCATAAACCATCATAGTTACGACATCAAACCTGTATATTGATCGAACTTGCATTGAACCGATGGACATTTTTGCAATCTCGGTTTTTTGGACACGTGACCGCTTGACCTATTTTTGTATGAGTGACTAGGACAATTCCTCAATTGAAAGTCGAATTTCCGTTTGAAGACGATTCAAGCCTGGACAATGTTCTTTCAGATAGACAAATAAAAAAAATGGCTTTCATCCTCCAAATAGGATGTTTGAGCCTCCCAATATCGACTCTAGGCGGCTCTCTTCTGAAAAGTGCCCGAGGCTATATCTTGAAAACCGCTGCTCGGATTATTTTTCGTTGGCACAGCTGGTTTCCCCGCTTATGATAACCCCCTAGACCAAATTACAGATATACATTAAATATGAGTGCTTTTTGGGAGGCTCAACAATCCTATTTGAAGGCCGAAAGCCATTTTTATTTGCCTATCTGAAAGAACATTGACCAGGCTTGAATCGTCTTCAAACGGAAATTCTACTTTCAATTGAGGAATTGTCCTGGTCACTCATAACAAAATAGGCCAAGCGGTCACGTGTCCCCCCTCCCCCCCCCCCAAAAAAAAACAATCCGAGATTGCAAACATATCCCTCGGTTCAATGCGAGTTCGATTAATATACAGGTTTGATGTAACTATGACGGTTTGTGAACTACGAGCCGCCAAATGAAGGCCTGCTGAGTGACCTCCGAAAAGTGCCCGAGGCTATATCTTGAAACCTCTGCTCGGATTATTTTTTCGTTGGCACAGCTGGCTTCCCCGCCTATGATAACCCCTACACCAATTTACAGCCAAAAATAAAATGTGACTGTGTTCTGCCTTGGTCGATCTATCGTGGAATGCCCCAGGTAGGCTAATGATAAGACGGAACAAACTAACGAATGACAAACAAGCAAAAACCCAAGACAACAAACTTAACATGCTACACTAATAATTTTGAGTTTTACGCTTGCTCTCTGAACTGCTAGCGTTATCAACGCGATGCACACTCAGTTTTACTGCCGACCTGCGTGTGTATCGTGACCTCCAACCTCCGGAGGTGACTCATCTCATTACATACCTCCGGAGGTGACTCATCCCATTACATATAGACAGGCCTGCTGACATTGAGACAGGCCACCTGTCAACGAAAACTAACGCTCTCCTGCAGCAGGTTAGGGAACGATGCAGCTGTAGTACTGCAGCGATACACAACAATCAAATGCATATTTGGAGATTTTAAATACACGATTGTCGTAGTTGAGCCATTGTGATCTCCGGTATGGATTCTTCGCTTCGATATACAAAATATGTAAGTTCCCAGGCCCGCACAACAGCAATACAGATCATCAAATCAGACACAAAACCAAGACGCGATCTATTTTATCTTAGCCACACGCAGCGTGGCATGGTTAAGATTTGGGTACGGGCGGTCAATGCGCTTCAGCTGAAGAAGCCACTTACATTCGAATCGTGACGGTTGGTGTATTCAGACTTTCCCAATACATCACCACACGACCATACCCTTTGATGACCTTACCCTGTGAGCCCCGGCTCAACGCCTTCATGACGAGCTTAAAACTTGTAAGGCTGGTGCCTCATTTACCTACATATGCAGTGACTGCCCATGTCCGCCCTTGGGACATATCTGTCAAGTACTACTGGGAAACGTGTGAGCTTTGCTGAGCCTTGAGAGTCGTGGTTTTATCTTTAGACTTTAGTCTGTGATTCGTGCTTAACACATCAACATGGAAAACAATGTTCACCCGTAGCTCCCTGGTTCAGGGAGCGCTCATATCGTACGATTCGCAACGAAAAGAGAGAACAGAACAAGTGAAAAGTCCGTGACCCGACCTCCAAGCCTGCATCTTCCTTTAATGCATAATAGACGCCGCGAGTCCGGTCTGACCAGCCTGGGACCAGTGCCATCCGTTCAGCTCTGTCCCAGCCCAGCCCAGCTCTATCCCAGCTCTATCCCAGCCCAGCCTTCTACTCAGCACTGTCCCAGCCCAGGCTTCAGTTCAGCACTGTCCCAGCCCAGCCTTCAGCTCAGCACTGTCCCAGCCCAGCTTTCTACCCAACACTGTCCCAGCCCAGCCTTCTACTCAGCACTGTCCCAGCCCAGGCTTCAGTTCAGCACTGTCCCAGCCCAGCCTTCAGCTCAGCACTGTCCCAGCCCAGCCTTCAGCTCAGCACTGTCCCAGCCCAGGCTTCAGCTCAGCACTGTCCCAGCCCAGCCTTCTACTCAGCACTGTCCCAGCCCAGCCTTCAGCTCAGCACTGTCCCAGCCCAGCCTTCTACTCAGCACTGTCCCAGCCCAGCCTTCAGCTCAGCACTGTCCCAGCCCAGCCTTCTACTCAGCACTGTCCCAGCCCAGCCTTCTACTCAGAACTGTACCAGCCCAGCCTTCTACTCAGAACTGTACCAGCCCAGCCTTCTACTCAGCTCTGTCCCAGCCCAGGTTTCAGCTCAGCACTGTCCCAGCCCAGCTTTCTACCCAACACTGTCCCAGCCCAGCCTTCTACTCAGCACTGTCCCAGCCCAGCCTTCTACTCAGCACTGTCCCAGCCCAGCCTTCTACTCAGCACTGTCCCAGCCCAGCCTTCTACTCAGCACTGTCCCAGCCCAGCCTTCAGCTCAGCACTGTCCCAGCCCAGCCTTCTACTCAGCACTGTCCCAGCCCAGCCTTCAGCTCAGCACTGTCCCAGCCCAGCCTTCTACTCAGCACTGTCCCAGCCCAGCCTTCTACTCAGAACTGTACCAGCCCAGCCTTCTACTCAGCTCTGTCCCAGCCCAGGTTTCAGCTCAGCACTGTCCCAGCCCAGCTTTCTACCCAACACTGTCCCAGCCCAGCCTTCTACTCAGCACTGTCCCAGCCCAGCCTTCTACTCAGCACTGTCCCAGCCCAGCCTTCTACTCAGCACTGTCCCAGCCCAGCCTTCTACTCAGCACTGTCCCAGCCCAGCCTTCTACTCAGCACTGTCCCAGCCCAGCCTTCTACCCAGCTCTGTCCCAGCCCAGGCTTCAGCTCAGCACTGTCCCAGCCCAGCCTTCAGCTCAGCACTGTCCCAGCCCAGCCTTCTACTCAGCTCTATCCCAGCCCAGCCTTCTACTCAGCACTGTCCCAGCCCAGCCTTCTACTCAGCACTGTCCCAGCCCAGCCTTCTACCCAGCTCTGTCCCAGCCCAGCCTTCTACCCAGCTCTGTCCCAGCCCAGGCTTCAGCTCAGCACTGTCCCAGCCCAGCCTTCTACTCAGCACTGTCCCAGCCCAGGCTTCTGCTCAGCTGTCCCAGCCCAGCCTTCTACTCAGCACTGTCCCAGCCCAGCCTTCTACCCAGCTCTGTCCCAGCCCAGGCTTCAGCTCAGCACTGTCCCAGCCCAGCCTTCTACTCAGCACTGTCCCAGCCCAGGCTTCTGCTCAGCTGTCCCAGCCCAGCCTTCTACTCAGCTCTGTCCCAGCCCAGGCTTCAGCTCAGCACTGTCCCAGCCCAGCCTTCTACTCAGCACTGTCCCAGCCCAGGCTTCAGCTCAGCACTGTCCCAGCCCAGCCTTCTACTCAGCACTGTCCCAGCCCAGCCTTCTACTCAGCTCTGTCCCAGCCCAGTCTTCTGCTCAGCTCTGTCCCAGCCCAGCCTTCTACTCAGCACTGTCCCAGCCCAGCCTTCTACTCAGAACTGTACCAGCCCAGCCTTCTACTCAGCTCTGTCCCAGCCCAGGTTTCAGTTCAGCACTGTCCCAGCCCAGCCTTCTACCTAGCACTGTCCCAGCCCAGCCTTCTGCCTCCTGCCGGCTATCCCAGCAGAGCCTTCTACTCAGCACCGTCCCAGCCCAGCCTTCTACCCAGCACTGTCCCAGTCCAGCCTTCTGCCTCCTGCCGGCTGTCCCAGCCCAGCCTTCTGCCTCCTGCCGGCTGTCCCAGTCCAGCCTTCTGCCTCCTGCCGGCTGTCCCAGTCCAGCCTTCTGCCTCCTGCCGGCTGTCCCAGTCCAGCCTTCTGCCTCCTGCCGGCTGTCCCAGTCCAGCCTTCTGCCTCCTGCCGGCTGTCCCAGTCCAGCCTTCTGCCTCCTGCCGGCTGTCCCAGTCCAGCCTTCTGCCTCCTGCCGGCTGTCCCAGTCCAGCCTTCTGCCTCCTGCCGGCTGTCCCAGTCCAGCCTTCTGCCTCCTGCCGGCTGTCCCAGCCCAGCCTTCTGCCTCCTGCCGGCTGTCCCAGCAGAGCGGGCCGGTGTCCGCCATTCTCCGGCAGCCTGTAGCCGGCAGGAGGATATCTGCCTGCTGCCGGCTGTTCCAGCAGAGCGGGCCGGTGTCCGCCACTCTTCGGCAGCCTGTAGCCGGCAGGAGGATATCTGCCTGCTGCCGGCTGTTCCAGCAGAGCGGGCCGGTGTCCGCCACTCTTCGGCAGCCTGTAGCCGGCAGGAGGATATCTGCCTGCTGCCGGCTGTTCCAGCAGAGCGGGCCGGTGTCCGCCACTCTCCGGCAGCCTGTAGCCGGCAGGAGGATATCTGCCTGCTGCCGGCTGTTCCAGCAGAGCGGGCCGGTGTCCGCCACTCTCCGGCAGCCTGTAGCCGGCAGGAGGATATCTGCCTGCTGTCGGCTGTTCCAGCAGAGCGGGCCGGTGTCCGCCACTCTCCGGCAGCCTGTAGCCGGCAGGAGGATATCTGCCTGCTGCCGGCTGTTCCAGCAGAGCGGGCCGGTGTCCGCCACTCTCCGGCAGCATGTAGCCGGCAGGAGGATATCTGCCTGCTGTCGGCTGTTCCAGCAGAGCGGGCCGGTGTCCGCCACTCTCCGGCTGTCCCAGCAGAGCGGGCCGGTGTCCGCCACTCTCCGGCTGTCCCAGCAGAGCGGGCCGGTGTCCGCCACTCTCCGGCTGTCCCAGCAGAGCGGGCCGGTGTCCGCCACTCTCCGGCTGTCCCAGCAGAGCGGGCCGGTGTCCGCCACTCTCCGGCTGTCCCAGCAGAGCGGGCCGGTGTCCGCCACTCTCCGGCTGTCCCAGCAGAGCGGGCCGGTGTCCGCCACTCTCCGGCTGTCCCAGCAGAGCGGGCCGGTGTCCGCCACTCTCCGGCTGTCCCAGCAGAGCGGGCCGGTGTCCGCCACTCTCCGGCTGTCCCAGCAGAGCGGGCCGGTGTCCGCCACTCTCCGGCTGTCCCAGCAGAGCGGGCCGGTGTCCGCCACTCTCCGGCTGTCCCAGCAGAGCGGGCCGGTGTCCGCCACTCTCCGGCTGTCCCAGCAGAGCGGGCCGGTGTCCGCCACTCTCCGGCTGTCCCAGCAGAGCGGGCCGGTGTCCGCCACTCTCCGGCTGTCCCAGCAGAGCGGGCCGGTGTCCGCCACTCTCCGGCTGTCCCAGCAGAGCGGGCCGGTGTCCGCCACTCTCCGGCTGTCCCAGCAGAGCGGGCCGGTGTCCGCCACTCTCCGGCTGTCCCAGCAGAGCGGGCCGGTGTCCGCCACTCTCCGGCTGTCCCAGCAGAGCGGGCCGGTGTCCGCCACTCTCCGGCTGTCCCAGCAGAGCGGGCCGGTGTCCGCCACTCTCCGGCTGTCCCAGCAGAGCGGGCCGGTGTCCGCCACTCTCCGGCTGTCCCAGCAGAGCGGGCCGGTGTCCGCCACTCTCCGGCTGTCCCAGCAGAGCGGGCCGGTGTCCGCCACTCTCCGGCTGTCCCAGCAGAGCGGGCCGGTGTCCGCCACTCTCCGGCTGTCCCAGCAGAGCGGGCCGGTGTCCGCCACTCTCCGGCTGTCCCAGCAGAGCGGGCCGGTGTCCGCCACTCTCCGGCTGTCCCAGCAGAGCGGGCCGGTGTCCGCCACTCTCCGGCTGTCCCAGCAGAGCGGGCCGGTGTCCGCCACTCTCCGGCTGTCCCAGCAGAGCGGGCCGGTGTCCGCCACTCTCCGGCTGTCCCAGCAGAGCGGGCCGGTGTCCGCCACTCTCCGGCTGTCCCAGCAGAGCGGGCCGGTGTCCGCCACTCTCCGGCTGTCCCAGCAGAGCGGGCCGGTGTCCGCCACTCTCCGGCTGTCCCAGCAGAGCGGGCCGGTGTCCGCCACTCTCCGGCTGTCCCAGCAGAGCGGGCCGGTGTCCGCCACTCTCCGGCTGTCCCAGCAGAGCGGGCCGGTGTCCGCCACTCTCCGGCTGTCCCAGCAGAGCGGGCCGGTGTCCGCCACTCTCCGGCTGTCCCAGCAGAGCGGGCCGGTGTCCGCCACTCTCCGGCTGTCCCAGCAGAGCGGGCCGGTGTCCGCCACTCTCCGGCTGTCCCAGCAGAGCGGGCCGGTGTCCGCCACTCTCCGGCTGTCCCAGCAGAGCGGGCCGGTGTCCGCCACTCTCCGGCTGTCCCAGCAGAGCGGGCCGGTGTCCGCCACTCTCCGGCTGTCCCAGCAGAGCGGGCCGGTGTCCGCCACTCTCCGGCTGTCCCAGCAGAGCGGGCCGGTGTCCGCCACTCTCCGGCTGTCCCAGCAGAGCGGGCCGGTGTCCGCCACTCTCCGGCTGTCCCAGCAGAGCGGGCCGGTGTCCGCCACTCTCCGGCTGTCCCAGCAGAGCGGGCCGGTGTCCGCCACTCTCCGGCTGTCCCAGCAGAGCGGGCCGGTGTCCGCCACTCTCCGGCTGTCCCAGCAGAGCGGGCCGGTGTCCGCCACTCTCCGGCTGTCCCAGCAGAGCGGGCCGGTGTCCGCCACTCTCCGGCTGTCCCAGCAGAGCGGGCCGGTGTCCGCCACTCTCCGGCTGTCCCAGCAGAGCGGGCCGGTGTCCGCCACTCTCCATACGGTGCCGGCGCTGCAGGCCGTGCATAGAGATCAGCTCTGGGAAGACGAGTCGCCAAGGCCGGCCAGGCATTTCCTGCCCGCTCGCAGCCGCCACAGCCTCCGCAGCCTCCGCAGGTCTGAGGCTGTCCCAGCTCGGCTGTATCAGCCGACATAGAGCAGGCACAGATGTCGGTGTCTGCCTCTGGGAAATAACCGAGGGATAACTGGAGCAGAGGCAGTGACGAGGTGGTGGAAATGATGACGCGCTGCGGGGCGTAACCTAACGAGGCGCATACTAGAGTATCGGTCCACGGAATAGTCGACAGCTATCTGTCACCGTATCGGTCCACGGAATAGTCGACAGCTATCTGTCACCGTATCGGTCCACGGAATAGTCGACAGCTATCTGTCACCGTTAGGGGCATCCGCGGCAGTTTGTAGCGATGGCACCAGGTTTTAATGATATCACTTTAAGTTAAGCCATGTCTGCTCTGTAATGGTGGGCTGCGTGTAACTTTTGTCACTTGTTTCTGCGCTGTCGACAAACGGGCTTTGTGAGAAGACAATTAAGCTGGCACAGCAAGCTTTGTGTAGCGAGACTAATCTGATAATTTCCTCCAATTAAGGTGCTCAGGCTAAATTATTGAAAAACTCGCATTATTAAGCCATCAGATATTATGGTGTCTATCTCATGCATCTCAGTTACCGTCCTCACAATCAAAATCATCAAACTATTGCACTTAATGATGACGTATTGCTGTATATTACAATGAGAGCGACAGTTTCGATGCCCTAAATACCAAATAATTATGTCTGATAAGATACATTTTCGTCCGGGTATTGTCGCAGTGGATATACCTAACATTGATCCAGTTCCAGTATTCTTCTCGGGCTCAGCCGGGCAAAATATAACCGTTGACTATAGTCAGTCTACTTTGAATGACTGTGCCGCCAACCCGTAATTATAGTTATGTATTAGCGAGTTCAACAAACGACCCTTGTCCAGTGGACTATGACCACCACCAAAATGGTCATAAAATGTCAGTGTATTGGCCTGAACAGTTTCGAAACTGTTAAGCCATCGCTGATGCTTGGCCAAACTATCGACCAACGCGCCCATAAAGTTTGTTACCACCGACCGTAGGGAGCTCTAAGGGCAAATGGAAGGCGCTGGGAGTGTCTGAACCCATTAACCACGTCGTCTCGGATGATCTACTTTGATGCGAGCGATCCACCAACTCGCTAGCTACTGGGAGTGTACCTAGTTGTTCGTGTTCGCAGTCGACGACATACACTTGCTCTTTGCAGGTGCCGGCGTTGAGCTTGCTGGACTTGACGCTAATTCTGTTGAATTTTGAGAAATTGCCAGTGCAGTCATAACCAGGGCTGCGGAGTCGGAGTCGGTCGGAGTCGGCGGTTTTGGCCGGAGTCGGAGTCGCTACAATCTTACCGACTCCGGCCCGGAGTCGGAGTCGACTTTTTGGCAATTGGCGATTACTTTGGTCGGTAGAATAGTCGTCGGCCTAGGGACATTAACTTTACACCCCTTTCGAAAGAAAATGAGTGGAAAGTGAAATGAGAGGGAAGTTTACTCAACTAGCGGTAGATTTCCGCCTGATGAAGATAGGACAATAATGTTTACGTCATATGATGATAATTGGGGTTTTGGACGCACCGACTCTTATGGTTACACGGCGCCCATTTGAATGTCATCGTGCTCGTTTCGTCAAGAGACTCGAATCATGCCATGGTGACCAGGTTACCTCAGTCAAATTCAAATTTTGACCTCAGGTCAAGGTAATTTAAGGTCATGTGGTGAACCAGGTATGTCGTGCTGCGCAATGTCGGACGAGTCTCGACGAGACATACACATTACACAGTGGTGCCGGTCTCACATTATTATCTGAATTTTATGTTATTAAGAGTTATTGGCAAAGAAGTGCTGGTCACCTCAGATGCCCTCACTCGATCTTGTAGGGGTCACTGAGGAGTAATTATACTTGGGTCATCAAGAATAAGCTACAATAACAATCTTAAAATAACTATTCTGATCTAATGCGTATCCTCTGATACGAAAGTATTTGTATAATTTTGCGTTGACTTATAATGGGAAGGTCACGAAACTGACCTGACCTTAGGTCACCGATATCAAATAATCCGAGATAGCAGGGTCGTAGGTATCTATGACTTGATTACGTCCCATTTGAGTTTTGAAGTGTTCAGCCAAACACTGTGGCCAGTGGCTGTGGCACGACCACAAAGGATCTAGCTCGCTTGTGCATTTAACTATGGTTAAAACAAACTTGACTTTGTAAAAGTTGTTAAGATTTCCTTAAAAATCAGAAAAGATGCCAATTTTCGGTCGATTTCAGTCGTTTAGGGGCATGGCACGATGCCCCCTTACATCCTCCCTTGAACAACCCCAATTATTTTTGGAAATCCACACCCCTGACTGGTAGACTTGGTT
Organism: Chirona hameri; assembly: GCA_036785665.1. NCBI lineage: Eukaryota > Metazoa > Arthropoda > Thecostraca > Balanomorpha > Balanidae > Chirona > Chirona hameri. The sequence goes on from JAXIVJ010007630.1 coordinate 30,051, forward strand.
GCCGGAGGCGAGGTGGCGGAGAGCGGCGCACTGACTTGCCAGCTGTAAGACAGCGCAGGATCCGGGAGCGGCAGCGGCTCCAGCGAAGACGAGCTGGAACGAGCTGGGGCTGAAGCCCAGCTGCTGCGAGCTGGGCCGGCGGCGGCTATCTGCGCTCGCCGCTGGGTGCCTGTTTCGCGGGTTCCGCCGCCTGCAGGCGAGCGCGACTGGGCTGGACGCGCGGCCGGCACGCCGCGCCCGTGCTCGGGCGGCGTAGCATTGTTCTCCATATACTGCTAAGAATAAAGAGAAACGGTAACAAATAGATGGCATTGCAGATATTGCTTTCTAGCATGCGGTTGGAGAACGGATATAGGCCGGAGTCGGAATAGGAGTCGGTGTCGGTGTCGGAATTGGAGTCGGAGTCGGGAGTTGATTTTTTCAGGCCGGAGTCGGTGTCCGAGTTGCTAAAATTATGTCGACTCCGCAGACCTGGTCATAACTATCATGCCATGTCATGACATGCCATGGCATAACATGCCATAGTATGCCATGTCATGAGATAAACTTGCGGACCAGCTGGCTGGGTTTCCTCTCTAATCATTTGATAACCATGGTCTGGACTATGGTAATTAGGCTGTGAGCACTGCGACAGCTGCTGTACCGCCTCCGCCTCCGCCTCCGCCTCCGCCTCCGCCTCCGCCTCCGCCTCCGCCTCCGCCTCCGCCTCCGCCGCCGCCTCCGCCGCCTCCGCCGCCGCCTCCGCCGCCTCCGCCGCCTCCGCCGCCTCCGCCGCCTCCGCCGCCTCCGCCGCCGCCGCCGCCGCCGCCGCCGCCGCCTCCGCCTCCGCCTCCGCCTCCGCCTCCGCCTCCGCCTCCGCCGCCGCCTCCGCCTCCGCCTCCGCCTCCGCCTCCGCCTCCGCCTCCGCCTGCGACGGAGACGCCCGGCGAGAGAGAGAGAGAGAGAGAAAGAGAGACGAGAGAGGCGCGGCTCGCCCAGACGGGTCACGGTGACACGCGGGGTGCCTGGCCTGTGTGGGCGACTCCGCCCCGCCCTCGCTCACTCTTCCTCGCCTTTTGAAATGTACAGGGCAGCGAAGCCACGCGTTTGCCAGATACACCGAGTTTACTGATCGAAAGTGGAGTCGAAAACGGCATCAAAGCTTGTCAGATCACGGATCTGAAGCCACGCTGTTCAGACATCATCATCATGTTCACGTTCATCAGACATGTTCAGACATAGGCGGAAGAGTGCCGTCTGCGGGATTGAACCTCCCAGCTGTCACGCTGTGTAGCCCGCTCCGACTGGGGTACAGCTGCAACTGACAGCACCTTTCAGCTGCGATTGGGGGGCCGGCTGGACGCCGCCGAGGCCGAACCTACGCAGCTGACTCGGGAACGAGTTACGTCACCGGGCGGGGGCGCGGGCGGGGGCGGCTGCCGTGGGCGCGCCGCCGTTTCAGAGGATGGTGAGGGCGAGGGTGTGGCGGCGCCACCGCACCGCGCCGCAGAGCGCCGCAGAGCGCCGCACCGCGCCGCACCGCGCCGCAGAGCGCCGCATCCCACGTGGCTAGCGACTCAGCAGCAATGTCCGTATGAGTGTGTGCGTCATACTTGCTGTGCGTAACTGTGAATAAGAGATGTGTTGTGCTGTCTGCAGTGTATATGCTTGCGTGTCGGCGCTCGTGCGTGTGTCGTTTGCGGCTCGTTTCGTGCTGCGTGACCTCTCTTCATCACATGCCCACTTACCGTCTCCTCCGATATTGGACCTCTGTTTTTCAGCTCTGGCTCTGGACAGTGCCTGTTGTGAGTGTCAAGATCGGTGATGTCAGAATGACAGTATTGGTGATATGACATGGTGCATGCGTCAGGCGTGAAGGCGAGCAAATGGCGCTGTCGCTTTCCGCTAACCTTAGCGTTACTGCCGTTCCAGGCAGTGTTGTCGGCCGGCCGTGTGGTGCTGGCATTGATCGGTTACATGCCACCTCTGCCGTCATCGGGGACTACGTCATCGGCTACCGGACAATTCCAACAGGTCGGTCGTCAATCTATCTTCGTATCGTTGACGGCGGGGTTCTCTGGAACCTGTCTGATGTAGAGACCGTACTGGAAAGGATTCAGGAGAGGCAAAGCTCTCTGGGGAACATTGCATCCCTATGGTTGAGGACAGGCACGTAGCCAAGGGAGGAGGGGGGGGGGGGGGCTGGTGCGCTCCCCCCCCCCCCCCCCCCCCCCGAGGCCAGGAGGGCCCTTTTCGGCGGCGGAGGGCCTTTTTTGACGCGCTGCGCGCGCCGAAAAGGGCCGACGAGACCGCGCGAAGCGCGGTATCATGGGCTCTTTACCACGCGAAGCGCGGTCGTTAGAGAGTTTAGAGCACTTTAGAGGCCCTTTAGGGCCACCATGACCCTTTATGAAAGACCAGAGGGCCCCTTGGACGTTCAAAAGAGCCCTGTGCATGTCAGAGGAGCCCCTGGTCAGACCGAAAGGGACCCTGAGCGGGTCAGAGGGCCCCCTGAACACGTCGAATGGGCCCCTAGCCGGCACAGAGGGGGTCCTGGGCAGGTCGAGAGGCCCCTGAGCATGTCGGCAGGGCGACAAAGCAGCCAGCACGGTCCCTTGCCAGGTCATAAGGGCCCCTGAGCAGGTTGGAGGGCCCTTGGGCAGGCCCAGAGGGCCCCTGGGAAGTTCAAAGGGCCCCTGTGCAGGTCAGAGGGGCCCCAGACCAGACCGAAAGGGCCCCTAGTTGGGTCAGGACGGCCCCTGAACATGCCGAATGGGCACCTAGTCAGCACGGAGGGGCCCCAGGGCAGGTTGAAGGGCCTTCGGAGCATGTCGCAAGGCGACAAAGCACCCAGCGCAGTCCCTTGTCAGGTCGGAAGGGCCCCTTCTAAGGCTGGAGGGCCCCTGGACAGACTAGAGGCCCTGGCAAGTTCAAAATTCCTCTGTGCAGATCGGAGGGGCCCCTGACCAGATCGAAAGGGCCCCTGGGCGGGTAAGAGGGGCCTCTGAACATGCCGAATTGGCCCCTAGCCAGCACGGAGGGGCCCAAGGGCAGGTCGGAGGGCCCACTGAGCATGTCGGCAGGGCGACAAAGCAGCCAGCGCAGTCCGACCAGAAGAGTCGCTGGGCAGATCGGAGGGGCTCCTGGGCAAGAGAGGGGCCCTGGCTAGACCGAAACGGTCCCTGGGCCGGTCGAAAGGGCCCTTGAACATGCCGGATGAGTTACTAGCCAGACTGGAGGGACCCCTGGGCAGGTCGGAGGGGCCCCTGAGCATGTCACCAGGGTGACAAAGTAGCCAGTGCAGTCCCTGACCAGGTCGGAAGGACCTCTGGACAGGCCGAATGGGCTGCTTGACACACAAGAGGGGCTTCTTGGAAGGTCAGGGAAGTCCCTGGTCAGACCGGAAGGACCCAATTAAGCACGTAGATCCAGATAAAGATGAAATACAAAGAGGACTTACTCCACAGTAAAAATATTATAGTCGGAGCTTTCGGGCATATTTTAACACCCTTCGTCAGCGATAAGACGCATTCGGTAACGGGCCATTGCTCGTCTTTAAGATGAGCAATGACATGTTACCGAATGCCTCTTAATCGCTAACGAAGGGTGTTACAATATACCCGCAAGCTCCGATTTTTTTCTTTCTTGTAGAGTAATCCCTCTTTGTATTTAATATATATATCACCCACTCTACATCATGTCTTTTCGCGGATCCCAGATGAGTCCCTGAACAGGTCAGAAGGGCGATGGAAAGGTCGGAGGGGCCCCTAGAAGATCTGAAGGGACCCTGGGCCTTTCAACAGTAACAATGCAGTTGTCGAGGGAATACAACTCATTTTTTGCGCCACTCCGCGGCGCAATTTAACTACAAATTAAATTATATGCGGGTTAGAAGAAGAAACAAAAATCGGCCCGTTTCTCGGTGCATTTATGTGTTATGTTGCTACTTTCCTATATAATTGGGCAAAATAGTTCACTTTAACACTTTTTTTTACCGCACTTTTAAACAATAACATTTGTAGAGGTCCGCACCATACGCAATGTGACGCATTGATATATATATCTAGGGCATAAGACTCAAAATTTTCGCGCCGCGTTCCAGGTCTTGAGCTTACAAATATTCCAAGTTGGTATAGCTGATTCCAAATTGGTGTCGCTGGTTCCAAAGTTCATATGGCAGTTTGCTAACTCCAGCTCCTAAACGTTGGTATGGCCCATGCCATACCTGTCATACTGCATTTTCCATCCGTGTAACGTGCCTTCTCATCCGTTTTGTTTGGACCTTTCAACGCTTGGGAAGGGGCCCTTGCAGCGCTCGGGAATGGGGCCCTTTCGAGCCGCCCCCCCCCCCCCCACCACACCACCCCCTGTAAGAAATATTGGTTACGCGCCTGTTGATGGATGTAAACGTGACATCTGTATGGATGCTACGCTTCTCGAAAGCTGGGCTTTCACGTCAAACCTGCACCCTGGCCAGATGAATGTCTAAAATTCGTTACAGTGTGTACTACATTACACCGTGGACCCAGCATCAGCTCTTGTATTCACATTCAAATATATTCATCATAAGCAAGTAGCCTGCGAGCCCATAAACCCAGATATCATCACCATTCACGGTAACCATCCCACTCGTAAGCGCTCGACGCCAGTGGCAAAACACCTCTATCTGGCCGGTCGATACGCGTCCGATCGGGCACACCTCGAGAGCAGAACGCGTTCGCGTTGGTCGGGCGGCTGCGTTGCCGTGGCGTCAGACCGGTGTCCTGGCCACGTCACCCTGATCAGTGCCGCCGCTGCTGCCATGTTTGGTCACCGCGGTCTGCAGGTACGGCGCCGCCGGGACACGGCCGGCGGCTGGTGCGCGCGGCAGTGATCGCGTCATTGGTGGAGGTTTGGCTGCGATGGTGGCGTCTTGTTTGGTAGCGGAGTATTGGGTATGGTTTCCGGTAGTGGTGTGGTCATGGATGGTGTGGGAGTTTCCCGTAGTGGGGTGTCACATGGGACCGGTAGCGCGTGCTATTGCCATGTTGGGCGAGGATGCCATGGTGACGTGCTATGTGGGGAAGTGGAACTGAGCAGGTGCCGCGCCGTGTGGGGAAATAGGATGTCTCAGTGTTTTAATGTATCAAGACTAGTGAGATCTGAAGAAAAGGGGTACATTTTAAGTCGAATTCAGGTGACTGGCTTCTTCGGCTTACGTATCATCATATATTGCGGGCTGCCCACACAAGAACATTTATTATAAGAAAGTTCCAGCGGGGCGGAGACCCGCTTTCTCACACCAGACGGCCTGGGTGTACCTTGGGCCTCTTTCTCTCACCAGACGGTCTGGGTGTACCTTGGGCCTCTTTCTCACACCAGACGGCCTGGGTGTACCTTGGGCGGAAATGGGCATGGTATAAAAAGTACATCCCTGTTCTGCAGTTGCGATGCGACTGGATTTATGCCTGCCAGGGATTTCGTTTCTTCCGATGTAGACAATGGACGAACGCCTTGTTATGCAAGTTGTTCAGCATTGTTTCGGTGCGGAACTGTTCCGTGTACAACGGAGTCAGTAACTCCGGCGGCATTGTGTCGTTCCCACAGTTACGTTGCAGGTGAGAGTAGTCTTCGTGCAGTATTTTCGCCCTGATGCCTTACTTTCGCTGTTGAAAATAGAATTAGCTAATGTTATAGCAGATACAAATGATCCCAACCTTTCTCTCACGATCTAAGCACAAGATGCAATGTCATCCTAAGCATTCATGACACAAGAGACACTTGCCTGTTAACCCGCGCTTGACCGGGGGGGGGGGCAAATATTGCCCCCCCTGACGAATTTTCGCGATAGCTCAAAACACAATGGCGCTATCAACGTGAAACTTTGGGTACCTTCTTCCATATCAATTTTACGTCTTCTGTGGGAAAATGAGGCAATTTCGTCGATATTTTTTTTGAGATATAGCAAATTTAGTGACGTCACTACACACGAGTTTTACGATAAAATAAGCTTCACTTTAACAAGCCGTACAAAAGCCACTTTTTAAGCAAAATGCAATACAAAAACTTAAAAAGATAGCAAATCGCAAGGCCTACAAAATAGCGATCTCGGATTTGTAAAAAAAAAAATCTCGGAAAAATACCACAAAATTACAATTTTAAAGATGTTAAAAACACCGGAATATATGTTGGAGAACTACATATGGACAATACCAATGCCAAATTTCAAAGCAATATCTTAATTTTTGACTGACTTATGGCTCCCTAAGTATGATTGAGTAAGTCATGACGTCATATTTTTTAATTGCGTTTTTTTGGCTTTTATTGACCAGATACAGACAAATAAATGTCAGCACTGTATTTCTGAGACAAAACTGGTCTAGAAACATGCCTTCTTTATTTATATTTATCAATTTCAAATTTTGACCATGTGACCTGAACTTGACCTAAGCTTGACACTATCTTCACCTAAATGAGGTCAGATAGTACAATGACCATCACTATCGATTTATACGTGTAAAATAGCACATAAAGCATGTCTTGCATGACTTTCGAAAATATTCTGCGCATAGTGACCTTTTGTGACCTGACATTGACCTTGACCTTTGCCAACAATCTAATGTTAGCTCATGCGGGATGTGTATTATACCTTTGAGAGCACTTTGGGGGATCATGGTCGCAATCAAAGGCTTTGGATGGAAAGTATGGTCCATAAACTAAAATGCCTCCATTTTGACCTTTGACCCGACCTTGACCTGATGTGACCTCAATTCGAAAATTTATAGTATGCTTTAGATGTGTCTCATTGAGAGCTGTCGAATTCCGTGTTGCGCGTCTCGCTGCGATCATTGGTTCCGGAGATAACGAGGGGGCATATCCCCCCCGGCCCCCGGTCAATGGTGTTCTGCTGAGACCCCGGTCAAGCGCGGGTTAAGTGTGACCTAAGCAAAACAAAACTTTGTAATTTATATGCTTGCTATTTTGACAAATGTGCAGCCCACTCTGGTAGGTTTCTCCATATTCCTTTTAACCCGCACACTGCAGGTTGATTTCCACCCCCCCCCCCCCCCAGGTTTTTCGCAGATAGCGCAAAACGGCGGCGCGCAGCCCCGCCGGGTTTTGGCACACCTGTTGGGACATCAATTGCGCACATTTTGCAAAAAAATGACTTCTGGTCATCTCAGGTCAGGTCACCAGACCAGGTCAAGTGACCCCATCTCCAAAAAAGTTTGCATTGCAGGGTGTCATGAGGGCATAAGTACTTACAATTCGTTTATCTCGGAATTTTGATATCGGTGACCTAAGGTCAGGTCAATTTCGTGACCTCCCCATAATAAGTCAATGGGGAAATATTCAAATGTTTCCTATTTCAAGGATATGCATGATATTAGTCCAATTACTTCTGGATCATGTTAGTATAGGATATTATTGATGATCCAAGTGTAAGTTTTGTTCAGTGACCCCTATGGGGTCATTTAAGGTCATCCGAGGTCACCATCACGTTTGTCAATAACTCACGACATAATGAAGATAGAGAAGTAAAACCGACAGCAATGTGTTTGTCTCGTCGAGACACGTCTCCCTATATGCAACATGACCTACTTGGGTCTTGACCTCAGGTCAAGGTCACATGACCTGAGGTTAAATTTTGAAGTTGACCTAACAAGGTCGCCATGTATATTATTCGAAGTGCCTTGACGAGACAAACACAATGGCGTAAACAGTTTTCCGTTATCTTTATTAGGTAAAAAGTTATTCTCGAAAAAACGATTTAGCAAAAACAAAGTTTTTCCCCTTTTTGACCTCTGGAGCCTCAAATTTTGACCCGAGATCAAATTTGAGGGCATGTTGTCGGTTGCAAATTTCAATGGCTGGCGATCACTTTTTCCGTTTGTTTCTAGCTAGCATAGTTTCCGAGATATATGGGAATTTCTGGAGCGAAGTCCTAAAACAGGAGAGAAAAAAACTTGCAAATTTGACCTTTGATGACCTCTGGTGACCTCAATTTTGACCTGACCTAAACAATACTTAATACTTTCGATAGAACTTGTATCAAGCTATCAAACGCCGTTTTCCGCTTGTCGCTACGTAGCGTAGTTTCGAGATCTCACGAGTGTGTGTGTGTGCAAATCACCCCCCCCCCCACACTGCAGTTCGTGTTCGGTGCAAACCCCCTGCAGTGCGCGGGTTAAGACGTCATTTTCATCGTAAAATTATCGTAAGACACGCCCCCAACTTCGATTCTCCTGCCAAGGCGTTTTCGCTCGTGTGCCCGTCAACGTCCATCAAACCGATTGCTTCACCAATATTTGCGATGACACCTCAGGGATCGGTTACCAACCCGGAAGCAGCCCTCAGCCCCGTTCCCAGTACCCTGCGCCGACTGCCAGTGTCGGCGACACAGTGTCCTTCAGAACGGGACAGGACCGTGTCAGTGTCGGGCCGTGTCGGGCCGTGTCGGGCCGTGTCGGGCTGTGCCGGGCCGTGTCGGGCTGTGCCGGGCCGTGTCGGGCCGTGTCGGGCCGTGTCGGGCTGTGTCGGGCTGTGTCGGGCTGTGTCGGGCCGTATCTGGCTGTGTCGGGCCGTGTCGGGCTGTGTCGGGCCGTGTCGGGCCGTGTCGGGCTGTGCCGGGCCGTGTCGGGCTGTGCCGGGCCGTGTCGGGCCGTGTCGGGCCGTGTCGGGCTGTGTCGGGCTGTGTCGGGCTGTGTCGGGCTGTGTCGGGCCGTATCTGGCTGTGTCGGGCCGTGTCGGGCTGTGTCGGGCTGTGTCGGGCCGTGTCGGGCCGTGTCGGGCTGTGTCGGGCCGTATCTGGCTGTGTCGGGCTGTGTCGGGCTGTGTCGGGCCGTGTCGGGCTGTGTCGGGCCGTGTCGGGCCGTGTCGCTCCACGGCCCGCTACAGGGCAGGGTACCACCTGACTCCGCTGGACACTCACAGTACGCGTACCGAGTGTTAATCCCTTCATTTGCATTAATTCGCGCGTGTGTGTGCGCCGCTGTGGGCGTATCTGCAGGATGTCTTGGGCGGAGTGGGCTCTGCAACACGGGGGCTGATACGCCGGGTTTGGCCATGGGATGGCCAGAGCCCAGAGTCTCGGGCTTGGGTCGAAAGTCTGCGGGATTACTTTGAGTTGTTTTGTCTGTTCGATGGTTATGAGGGCCAATCATGGTTTATGCGTTGCTGCTATATGTTTTTATCATGCTCGAAAAGTTATAGTTTAGAGGTAGAGTCGTAGACGCAATTTAACAGAGCGGCTGTGGCGCCCTAAAGGCCAAATCATCGCCATCATCAAAAAGTTAGAAAGGAATGCGCCTGGCTAGTAGACTATCATATTCCCTTAGTTCATCGCGGTGGCGGAGTCCATGGAGGTGGCGGTGTCCAGGAAAATTGTTGTCCTAATTTACTTAAAATGTCTCCATACAATCCAGTTTCTGTAGAAGCCTCCCGGACTTTCCACTGCTCACCTTCCGTTGCCATCGTACCACGCCGAACCATCAGTGGCGTCTGGCCGCGTGGCGTGTCTCAGGCGCCAGGTGCCGTGCTGAGCTTATTCAGGGCCGTGCCAGTATGGGCGGCGCTGCTGCAGCAGCAGGCGGGTGTATGCGTAGCGGCCTTGTGCCAGGTTTGTGCTGGCCCACGCACAATGGCCGGCCCTGACTGGACGTCGGCCGTCACACCGGCAGGCTGCCAGCGGGCCAGCGCGGCCGGGGCGGGGCAACGTCCGCTGGAGGGCCTGCCTGGTAACTCGAGTGGCTGCTGGACTGCCCGGCTGCAGCCTGAGAGCTTTAGAGCAGTGGATTCATCTGGTCTGCCGGGCTGGTAGTTCAGCTCTGGAGCTTTGGAGCCTGGGGTCGTCAGGACCGTGAGAGAGGTGCGATGGCGCTGTGTGCCGGGCTGGTAGTTGAGCTCTGGAGCTTTGGAGCCTGGGGTCGTCAGGACCGTGAGAGAGGTGCGATGGCGCTGTGACGTCATCGGTGCGCTGAGGTCGCCCGCTTCTGAGGTGGTGTAGCAGGCTGATTCGATAAATGACCAGGAGGCGTTGGGATTCGAACCCGGGACATCACCACCGACTAGGAGTTGGCTGTTTACCGACAGAACCAGCGATTGTGAATGGTTGCAGGATGACTGATGCCGCTGTGAATCAGTTACTGGGAAGAGTTGAGAGATGAGACCAAGTGTGCATCATCAGAGAGCTTGGTATCTCAACACAGGATGTTTTGTCGCGGAATGCTTCACCGTAGTGGACATTTATTATCTCATGTCAGCTGGTAATGCAAGTGTTTGCATTGCTAGTGCCAGTCATGTACTTATTTATTTAACTATCATTCCAAAGTCCCAACATGAGTGGGGCTGCCTTTGGTATGCGATATGGCAGTGCTAATCCGTGTTACGTGTCACTGGGGCATGGCGACAGCAGCTACAGTAGCGTTGGCTGCTCGTGGGTACTTACTAGTGGTGTCAATCCGAAACAATGTTGTGACCGATTTGGTAATCAGTCGGTCAGGCTTATACATTTTTGGACACTTTTCGGTCAGCCTAGTCTTAAGCAATTCACTTTTTTGTCACACCTTTACACATTGTATCCAGCAAACTTGCTCAAAATTAAATCAATTAATGTAAATACTAAATAGAACACATCATTATTATATCAAGATTGAAGATATTGCTCACAAGAGGAAGTGAGGTCCTTAAAAATAAGTATTGTATAGTTAATGTTATAGCATGCACAAACCAGTAACCAATAACCACGAACCAATCACAATAATACAACGCACATTGATGATGATTGGTGTTTAAGGGCGCTCTGACAAAAAAGGTCACATGGGACCCATCATGCACATTCATAATGTGACTTTCAAGAAATATATGGTCCTTGTGCGATTTCACAAGTGAGGGTAGAACCACTTCATACATTTAAAAGAATGACGCATACCATAATAGTATTAGGTAGCCTTACAGCAGGTGTTACTGAAAAGACAAGGGAAATTATTCAAAATAACTAAGGTGAATACAAAACTTTAGGGAGGCAGCCTGTATCACTTATGGCCATAGGCTAAGCACGTGTTGAACCAAAGATAGCTTTACTAAATGCACAATACGACAGAGGAAGATCTAATGAAGCCAGTACCATGAACATACATTTATATTTAACTTAGTTGTGTACCCCACAGGGCAGCTCACCTGCAGTCTGCAGTGCTGACTGAACTGATTCAATAGACAAAATGTATGTCTTGTGATGAAATAATTATCGAAAATTATAATCCTACTCAAAGTTGTTGGATCCCAGAGTGTTTTTGTCATGATATACGTCCGCCCCTGTAGCTCAGTTGTCCGCCCCTGTAGCTCAGTTGGGAGAGCGCTGGACTCTTGACCTCACCCGGTAGTGGCAGCCCGGGTTCGAGTCGCTTCGGCACTCGCTATTTGCCCCTGACTGGGATGACCTGCGGCCGGGGGCAGCGGTCGCGTTCAAGGTCAGTTGACGTCAGAGGGCGGGGCGGACCGTGTCCAGGTATGTTGGACACGTAAAACTTTCGCCTCTAAATTCGGCCGGCTGCCGGGAATTGCGCGATCGGGTGGTGGGGTCAGGGCGTGCGCAACAAGCTATGCTTAGCGCGGGTCCTGACCTCGGAAATCCATCCATTCAATACATTCGGACTAAATTTATATAATAATAACAAATAAAAAATAATAATAATAGTATAAGGACATTTCAAACACAAACTTCCAAGCAGCTCTCCAAGTGGATCGCCCCTCCTATAGGAAAACACACTGTCAGGGTTCTAGGATTGCTTTGGAGCTGGGGTGCGGAGTGGACAATTTTGAATACAAGTATGCATAAAGAGTGGAAAATTCAACCAAAAAACATGTACTCGGTTTTATCAATATCCAATTACCCGCTCATTAGAATTAGGTATTAGCTATCTATGCCAATTCTTACCTGTCTTTCCCTACACAGGCTGTCCTCAGCAATACATCCATCAATGAGTATCAGGGTTCCAATTATCCAATACATTTTAAAATAAAGAGTGGAAAATTCACCTTAAAACCTAAGAAAAAGAGTGGAAAAATTGTATCCTTAGGGTGTCGTTTTCCACCCAAATTTCCCAATACTAGGATACTGCACACTGTTATAGAGTTCAGTGGAACACACACACATAATTTATAATAACGTTAGCCTGCGCCACGAATGTCGTTCGTTATTGTATTTATTTTATCGCTTCCTAAGATAAAGATTTACTAAATTTTAATGTTGGATGTACAACATTGGAATACTCCTGAATTTTATCGTATTTGTATTTTGTATACAGTAGGATATCTTCAAAACAAACAATACAATTGTTAGCACAATGTTAATTGTTAGCATCTGAACAAAATAGTATTAATTTTTCATCACGGGGTTTCAAAGCGTAAACAAATAGATAGCAAGTCACGTTTCTATCCTTCGCTTTTTGAAGGATATGGCCACCCATGTGATGAATATGGCAGTATCGCATTGTAAAGTCGTTTACAATTCCTGCGCGTATGACCAAATTCCTGGCACCCGCTCAGCCCCGACAGATTTACTTACGGCCTTGGATTTTCTTGCCTTATACGGCCTTGGATACGGGCTCTTATACGGCCTTGGATTTACTGACGAAGACACGGCAGGACAGAACTGAGATTAGCCACGACATTCCAAGAAAATATGCGTCTTAACCCTCGCCCGGGTAGGGCAAAATCACTACGTGTTCGGGTAGGGAGGGGGGGGGGGGGGGTGGTACGACCCCCCCCCCTTTGCGTTTCGCCCCTAATTGAGCTAGAGCTTCGATTCAAAGATGAGCGGGTTGCTTGTAACGAGAGGAAGCCGCTGATACCCGATCTTAAGGTATTGGGTCATTAGGTGACCTCTGAGGCCATGTCAATGACCCAAATGTCATAAAAATTGAAAATGCGTATAAATTGAATTTTATCGAGTTAGAATCGTGAATGAGCATATCATAATGCTTAATGGGTGCCAAATTCGTAATCAGCGTCACAAAATGTCCTAAAAACTGCCAAATTCCAAAAAGGTAATTTCAGGTCATCTGAGGTCAGTGACCTCGGTTGACCTGTGGAAGCGCATGACCCCAGTGGAACATATAATTATGTAAAATGGATCCCAAATTTGAAATCAACGTCACAAAATGTCCTAGAAACCGCCAGAAGCCCAAAAAAGTAATCGGAGGTCATCGAAGGTCAATGACCTCAGTTGACCTCTGAAAAGGTCAATCGAGGTCACAATCTCAGTGGAAACCACAACTGTCACCTGAAAACACCTGTGCATATGCTCCTGAACAACAAACACTCGAAAACTGCAGAAGTTACAAGCATCGATACAGCGGGACGCCAGTTGCGCCTGACATGACCTTGAGAAACAGGTCATAGGTCACGGGTCATGTGGGTTAGAAATTCAAAATTTTCCAAATGTGTGAGAATTGTTTTCAAAAGTAGGGTACTGAAAGTTGCATCGAAATCGGTTGGAAACTACGCGAGTTATTCCAGAAAAACCGAGGGGGGTGGCATCCACCCCCCTACCCGGGCGAGGGTTAACCTATAACAATATAACAACTGTAAAATTACAAGAAAATATGAAGTAGTTTTTCAGTTTGGTAAGGCATCACCATGAGGAAGAGTGGGATGTGATTATAAAAAAGGATAAAGTGAATTGTTTTTGGTAAGTCTCAGCAGCTCCATAGGAGCTCAGCCAGTTTTGATAGGTAGTGGTGTCATCATGCAGCCAATATATCATATGTTAACCCTATTCCCTGCGGGGTGGGCAGATTCTGCCCCCCCCCCCTCCCCCGGTGTTTTTCACTTGCCGCTTATAAACCGTTAGGCCTAGCGTCTTGAAACTTTTGGATTTTTCCTAACTTAGAATGGCGCGTATTGTGTCAAAATTTTGAAAAAAGTCGGGCCAGCAGAGGCGGTGCCAGGCTTCTGTTTTGGGGAGGGTGTTACGAATGCGGTTGTGCGGCGCATACTTTCTTCGTAGTTTGCGGTGCAATACATGCGTTAGAAACATTTCCATTGCTATATGCATCATACATACTGGGATTATACATGTTTGTTGGCAGAGGCGCACGCAGGTACAAAAAATGGGAGGCGATACCATACCTCAAATTAGGTCCAACTTCAAATTAGTAAGATGATAAAAGCGTTACTCGCATAGTGCCCCCCCCCCCCCCCCCACGTTGTTTTCCTGGATCCGCCTATGTGCAATATATTAAATTTAGCAAATTACAGCAAGTAATGCCCACATGTGACGTTCATGTCCCAAACAATCACGAACAGCACACATTTTTTGTTTATGAAAAAATGTCTCCCATTTTACAACCCCTGAATACGTCTATGATTTTGATTTTGGTATTTATCTTTTGGTATATTGAAGACCAGTACATTTGAAGCTCAAAAACGTTTGGGGCATGCACATCGGCCAAACCACATGGCCGCAATGACCTTTAAAAAAAAACTGATTTTTTGCCCCATGCCCCCCCCCCATTTTTGAACAAAAAAATACATTTCGGGCCCCTAAAAGAAATATCTTGTCATGACGAATCGAATGGCGTTTTCCCCATCGAAATCGACCGAGCGGTTCTTAACGTAATTTTGGCCGCCCGCAGGGAATAAGGTGAAATCATTCCCGGGTCCTGAGTCCTCACCAATGTCAAGGACGGGGAAGTTAGGGGAGTCCCTGCAACTTTGGCCAGATAAAATTGATTTATTCCTGTGTATGTATTTATGTAATATGTATTATGTTGCAAATGAATATGAAATGAGTGAGGTCACATTTTTCAATCCTGTTTTCAATGTGCTTTCGGTCTTGCTTGCAGCGTCCACTACTTTGTTTTGTAAATATATTTGGTTCCTTTTTCACAATTATACCGCCTTTTTAGAAACTGTATATGTTTTTTATGCTAAACAAAGCTATTTTTGCCAGTGTGTTATCTACATAAATGAGTAATCGGTCAAATTTTGGACATTTTTGGCTTCAACCCCAATCGGTCGGTATTTGGTCACCCGAATGCCTCCCATTCGGTATCGGTTGGAATCGGTCAGGATTTTTTTTGGAAAATGACATCACTAGTACATACATAACCTTGCTAAGTAGGGACTTGTAAAGTCGTATTTCGTATCGCCCCAGTGCGAAGAAAAGTGTTCAGGGATGTGTCCAATGCAGACAGCGAATTGCAGACGCCCGTTGCACATTTCTGCAACACTACGATATGATCTGCACGTCAGACGTGTTGACTAAATGCCTGAGGCCAAACTATCCAATTACATGTCCACTTGGGCTCCAATTCCGTTCCCTCTCAAGCCGTGCCGCTCCCAGTGTCAACTGCCACTGCAGGCGGCTGTTTTGTTTGCCTTCCGTCAGCGCCGAGGAATTGATGACGTCATAAGAGACCGACAGACAGACACACGTCGCACCTGTCGTGTGTTATCACAACCAAGGCCGGTACGCGCGCCGCCAGAAACGACGGTCACTTCACACACCGTCTGCATTATATCCTAGCGCCGCACGCGCGATGCGGCCTGGCGGTGTCCGCGTGCGATCTTGGCGGTCTGTCAAAGCGGTCCAATATTTGTGCTTGGCCCGGCATGCGGCGGTGTCGGTGACCTCGAGGTCAGTCAGTCGGTAGTTATGAATGGAGCTTCTCGCCGTGATTTGCGCCGCCCTTCGGACTGTGACGGCAGTGTGTCTCTCCTCAATAAACCATCTGGCTGTCTGTCTGTATGTCTGTCTGCCTGTGTGTGTATGTGTGTCTGTCGCAGTCGCCGCATTGGCGGCTCAGTCTCAGTCCTCGCGAGGTTCTTTTTGTGCCGTTGAGACGGCGGTCACGGTGGCGGCGCCAGGCGCCAGGCGGCTACACGCCTGGCTGCGCCTGTCCTTCAGTCTGTCTCGCCTGTCTTCGCCGCCTTCCGGGCTCGTTCTCCTCCAGGCGTGACAGGCGCAGGCTGAGTCGCCTGGCACAGGCGGGCGCAGTGCAGTAATGGAAAGCTGTCCTGGGAAGATCTGGTCGCCTGGCAGCTGAGAGCTGTGGGCAATCTCGGCCAAAGTGAAGAGCGTTCCTCTGTAAAACGGCTGGGCAGAGTTGGCCCCTGTGCTGAATGGCACGCCTGTACAAACTGTTTTTGCACTATTTGCAATCTGTTTTCAAAGTACTCATGATGAAATTGCACGAATCAAGCGCGTCCGTGCCATTATTTCACGAGTTGCAGGGACCCGTTTATTGAGATGAGAATCCCTGAGTTCTGTCTATTGAACTGAGAATCCCTGAGTTATGTCCATTGAGCTAAGAATCCCTGAGTTCTGTCTATTGAGCTGAGAATCCCTGAGTTATAGCTATTGAGCTGAGAATCTCTGAGTTATGTCTATTGAGCTGAGTATCCCTGAGTTCTGTCAATTGAGCTAAGAATCCCTGAGTTCTGTCTATTGGGCTGAGAATCGCTGAGTTTCACTATTGAGCTATTACCATTTCTATAACAACTATTCAAATATAACAACTATTACCGCAAAACAACTATTCAAATATGATACTCTTTTTTGGCAAGGGTCGTCGAACCTTTTAGCAAAAAGTAGTTGGCCCCGAAGATGAACGGATGGATCCGTCCTTGCTCTTAACCCGCGCACTGCACCGAACACGAACGCGCCGAACACGAACTGCAGGGGGTTGATTTCCGCCCCCCCCCCGTGAGATCTCGAAAACTACGCTACGTAGCGACAAGCGGAAAACAGAGTTTGATAGCTTGATACAAGTTCTATCGAAAGTATTTCAGTATTTTTTTTAGGTCAGGTCAAAATTGAGGTCACCAGAGGTCATCGAAGGTCAAATTTTCCATTTTTGTCCTGTTTTAGGACTTCGCTCCAGAAATTCCCATATATCTCGGGAACTATGCTAGCTAGAAGCAAACGGGAAAAAGGCGATCGCCAGCCATTGCAATTTACAATCGACAGCATGTCCTCAAATTTGATCTGGGGTCAATATTGGAGACTCCGGAGGTCAAAAAAGGGGGAAAATGCTGTTTTTTTTTGCAAAACAGTTTTTCCAAGGTTACTTTACTAATATAGTTTTTCGCTACTAACTTGTAACCTAATAAAGCTAACGGAAAACTCTTTACGCCATTATGTTTGTCTCGTCAAGGCGCATCGAATGATATACATGGTGACCTTGTTTGGTCAACTTAAAAATTGACCACAGGTCACGTGACCTTGACCTGAGGTCAAGACCCAAGTAGGTCATGTTGCATATAAGGAGACGTGTCTCGACGAGACAAACACATTTCTGTCGGTTTTACTTATCTATCTTCATTAGGTCGCGAGTTATTGATAAACAAGTGATGGTGAACTCCGATGACTTCAAATGACCCCATAGAGGTCATTGGACAAAACTTACACTTGGATCATCAAGAACATCCTATAATAACATGATCCAGAAGTAATTGGACTAATATCATGCATATCCTTGAAATAGGAAGCATTTTGATATTTCCCCATTGACTTATTATGGGAGGTCACGAAATTGATCTGACCTTAGGTCACCGATATCAAAATTCCGAGATAAACGAATTGTAAGTACTTATGCCCTCTTGACACCCTGTAAGTTTCAAACTGATCGGTGAGAAACTCTGGCTTTGGCACAACTGCAAACGTTTTTGGAGGTGGGGTCACTTGACCTGGTCTGGTGACCTGACCTGAGATTACCCGAGGTTCAATTTTTTATATAAATAGTGTGCGCAATTGATGTCCTAACAGGTGCGCAGTGCCGCCGTTTTTTCGCTGTCTGAGCAAAATCTGGGGGGGGGGGAAATCACCCCCCCCTGCAGTGCGTGAGTTAAGAGCAAAGCCGGCCCTTGATTCAGCACACATTTGTCATGTTTTTTTTTCGTTGCAGTCTGGAACGAAAACATAGGTACACCTTTTTCGATATCCCAAAAGGTCGAAAAGCTATACAAAAAAAAACCAGAAATCATTAGAAATAGTGTGGTTGCAAAATATAGTGACCCAAATCCGGGGAGAAATTCGAAATTGGGGGCACCTAGGTAAGGTCCGCTCACACTGGTTGCCCCCCCCCCCCCCCCCCCACTAAAACAACGGCCGGCTGGATCCGCCAGTGAATACAGTAGAAGCTTAAACTAAACTCGATGTTGAATGAAACGTTCAACTATTTATTCCAGATTTAAGGCCTTCGTAGCCTTCACCTCGCTCGGCCAGGCATCTGGGTACTGCCCTCGCCCTGCCCCTCGTCCGATGGTGATCCCGTGGGTCTGGGTACTGTCCTCGCCCTGCCCCCCGTCCGATATGGTGATCCCGTGGGTCTGGGTACTGCCCTCGCCCTGCCCCTCGTCCGATGGTGATCCCGTGGGTCGTCGGCCGCGATGTTTTGCTGTTGGACCGATCGTGTCTCGTCCGCCCTATTCTGGGTCTGCTGCGCCCCGCCACGCCGCTGACGCCGGGCCCGCGTCGTCTGCCCAGCGGAGCTTCGTGGGGTCACTGTCAGGTCAAACTGGGCTGTCATGGTGCTGCTTCGTCACTGGCCGTGGTAGTCCCACGAGATGTTGATTATATTATATTATAAATTTAAGGGAGACACGAAGTCCAAATCCGTACCTTCTTTTGAAGTCCAGACCGCACCTTAATATTGATGGATATTGTTATTTCAACAGGTAACAGGATATAAACCTGCTAGTTAAATCTCACCTTTCTTCAGAACGCAGCTTGATAAATCCGATCTTATTGAACTACGAACAATGTTCTGTTGATTTGGGCCAAGCAAGTCAGCTGTGTTAAATTCCTTGTAGGACGCAGTTTCCCGGAAAGGCTGTTTTCCTTTTGTGTGTGGATTGTATCGCCATTCCCTGATGGCTGCGCACCGCGCACACAGCTGCTCACACAGCTGCTGTTCTGCGCGGTGCGCACACAGCTGCTGTTCTGCGCGGTGCACACACAGCTGCTGTTCTGCGCAGTGCACACACATCTGCTGTTCTGCGCACTGCGCACACAGCTGATGTTCTGCGCAGTGCGCACACAGCTGCTGTTCTGCGCAGTGCGCACACAGCTGCTGTTCTGCGCGGTGTGCATACAGCTGCTGTTCTGCGCGGTGCGCACACAGCTGATGTTCTGCGCACACAGCTGCTGTCCTGCGCGGTGCGCACACAGCTGCTGTTCTGCGCAGTGCGCACACAGCTGTTGTTCTGCGCAGTGCGCACACAGCTGCTGTTCTGCGCAGTGCGCACACAGCTGTTGTTCTGCGCAGTGCGCACACAGCTGCTGTTCTGCGCAGTGCGCACACAGCTGCTGTTCTGCGCAGTGCGCACACAGCTGCTGTTCTGCGCACTGCGCACACAGCTGCTGTTCTGCGCAGTGCGCACACAGCTGCTGTTCTGCGCAGTGCGCACACAGCTGCTGTTCTGCGCAGTGCGCACACAGCTGCTGTTCTGCGCACTGCGCACACAGCTGCTGTTCTGCGCAGTGCGCACACAGCTGCTGTTCTGCGCAGCGCGCACACAGCTGATGTTCTGCGCAGCGCACACACAGCTGCTGTTCTGCGCAGTGCGCACACAGCTGCTGTTCTGCGCACTGCGCACACAGCTGCTGTTCTGCGCAGCGCGCACACAGCTGATGTTCTGCGCAGCGCGCACACAGCTGCTGTTCTGCGCAGTGCGCACACAGCTGCTGTTCTGCGCAGTGCGCACACAGCTGCTGTTCTGCGCAGCGCGCACACAGCTGATGTTCTGACATGGCCAACTGCTCCGACATTTCCCTACGGGGTGGTCCGTATACGCAGTTTTTATATTGGCCAGAGTAGTATTGTGTTGTTTGTTTTATTTTTTGCATGCTGTGTGGGCCTGGTAATGATTTTGTTTGCTCTTAACGGCTTCAGCAGCTTGTGTCATTCACAGAAACGTGTGATGCCTTAAAATTATGAGACACGTTTCGAGAGACCGCTTGAAGGTCTTATTTCTTCTCACGCGCGCTGCGTTATTGCGATGATCAGTGTATTCGTTTGGGGATGATAGTTGCCTCCGACCGCCGCTCCGAGATCACGTTGTGACAGTTCTGGCGACGCTGGGCGGTGTGACGCCTCATCGGCTGACCCGTCACCGGTCGCGGGGTACACTGCCGCGCGGGTCACTGGTCGATAGTGACGAGCGGGGTCCGGGAACGGCCATAACCGCCCCGTTTGGAGATGGCCGCTCTGTCCGCTCTGTCCGAGCGGCGCCGCGCCGCGCCGCCGCTGCATTAACAGCGTGGCGAGTCATGTGGAGTCGGAAAAGCGCGGTGGGTGAGTCAGCCTGGAATGCACTCCGAGTCATGCCTGAGGCGGGGCTCACTGATCAGCGTCTACATCAGCGCTGGACAGCCGTTGCGGCGGCGGCGACAGCTCGGCCGTCCTGGTACCCAGACAGGACGGCCGCGGCGGCGGAGACACGCTCCTCTACATCTGTGGACTGTGGCGGCAGAGTGGGATGCTGCGTCCAGACAGGACGGCCGCGGCTGGCGGAGACACGCTCCTCGACAGCTGTGAACTGTGGCGGCAGAGTGGGATGCTGCGTCCAGACAGGACGGCCGCGGCTGGCGGAGACACGCTCCTCGACAACTGTGGACTGGCGGCAGAGTGGGATGCTGCGTCCAGACAGGACGGCTGTGGCGGCAGAGTGGGATGCTGCGCCCAGACAGGACGGCCGCGGCGGCAGAGTGGGATGCTGCGTCCAGACAGGACGGTCGCGGCGGCAGAGTGGGATGCTGCGTCCAGACAGGACGGCCGCGGCGGCAGAGTGGGATGCTGCGTCCAGACAGGACGGCTGCGGCGGCGGAGACACGCTCCTGGACTGAGGCGACAGAGTGGGATGCTGCGTCCAGACAGGACGGGTGCGGCTGGCGGAACAGACAGCCTCTAATCGCCCCGCTGACGGAGATATGACTCCAGCCGCCCAGCGCGGCGGTCAGAGTGCCAGGCTGGTGTGGCGGTGTTGATGACGTGCCTCCGCAGGCTGGCCGCTGTTATGGCTCAGTCAGACGTGCCAGCCGTCAGCCGATAGCCGATGGCCGTCTCATCGGCTATCAGAAGCTATTACCAGATGAGAGAACAGGGTTTTGCAAAATTAGAATCCATAAGTATGTGATTTGACGACAAAAGTAGTGCAAAAATAGCGTAGGGTCTTGAATTTCCTTCTCAAATCGTCAAAACCGCACGCGCTTGGGTAAGAACGTGGCGAAAGGTCTGTACTTGTGGTTTTCATGGCTGACATCCAAGTGCATGTCGTAATCTCTCGGCACGTTTTGTCACTTTTTCATCTCATTCTCCCCATAACTCGTGAGTTGGCTGACACGTGTGACCTCGCCGGCTTGACTGGGCATCTGTCTCAGGGCGCCCGTGCTCACTGAGGGGCGGCGGCGGGGTGGCGGTGCGCGCCACGCCCCATCCGGCGCGGCTGGCACACTCGCGGCGCGGTGCGGCATCCGTGGCGCACCGTCAACGCGCGAAGGTCCGGCGCCCGTGGCTATTCTGGTGCTGGCAGTGACCGCCGGCCACACTGCCACCGTCACCGTCACTGTTACTGTCACTGCCACTGTCACTGTCACTGTCACTGCCACCGTTGTCCGCCCCTGTAGCTCAGTTGGGAGAGTGCTGGACTTCTGACCTCACTCGGTAATGGCAGCCCGGGTTCGAGTCGCTTCGGCGCTCGCTATTTGCCCCTGACTGGGGTGGCCGGTGGCAGCGGTCGCACTCAAGGTCAGGTGACGTCAGAGGGCGGGGTGGACCGTGTCCATGTATGTCGGGCACGTACAACTTTCGCTTCTAAATTCTGCCGGACGCCAGGAATTGCTTGATCGGGTGGTGGGGTCAGGGCCTGCGCAACAAGCTATGCTTAGCGCGGGCCTGACCTCGGAAATCCATCCATTCAAAAACATTCGGACTACATTTTTTTTAAAAACTATCACTGTCAGCTGGCCTTGCGTTAGCCGGCTTCGAGGTCCGCACTGGCGGACCGGTGTTTCGGGGTACAGACTTGTAACGGCTCATTTTTTTAGTCGCCTCAAGTCTGACTCAACAGCCGAAGAACTGTCTCGACTCTTGACTCAAGTGCTGTTTAAAAACAAATGAGTCGACTCGACTCTTGACTCAAGTGCTGTTTAAAAAAAAATCGACTCGACTCAAAAATATATTTGAGTGGACTCAATTTGACTCATCATCACAAGTTGAATTATTACTTGATTCAGACACGTAGCCAGCATTTTTCTCGGGAGGTGGGCCACGTCAGTGGCGGATCAAATTTCGCTCCTTTTCGTCAGCAGAAAGTTGTTGACCGGGGGGGGGGGGGGGGGGGGGGCGGCGGCGGCGGCGTAAGGGTCGTCACCACGAAGAGTCGTTGAGCGGGAGGGTGGGATCGGGTCGTCAGCATAATCGCATTTATTTAGTATAAACTGTTTTGCTCAGGGGGGGGGGGGGGGGGGGGGGGGCGGGGCGGCGGGCGTGGCCCCAGTGGCCCCCATTGGCTATGTCCATGTTGTAACACTCAAATTTGTTTGAGTCGACTCAAGTCTTACTAACAGCCGAAGAACTGACTCGACTCTATACTCAAGTGCTGTTTCAAACAAATTGAATCGACTCGACTCTTGACTCAAGTACTGTTTTTTATTGAATCGACTCGACTTATGACTCATCCAAAAATGTCCGACTCATGAGTCGATTCATGACTCAACTCTGAGTCGGTTACAAGTCTGACAGGGTACCGCCCTGGTGGTCCGGTCTCGGCATGAAGGTGCACACAGTTTAGTTAAATCTGTTTGACTCGTTTAATTTGTGTGACTGAGGGCTTTGTAGAAAAAAGAAAAGGGTAAATTGAGTGTTTGTATTTGAACGTATGGGCTAACCTTTCCTGACCCGAGCCTTTAGTGGAGCGTCGAGCGGCTTGAATCGTGTGGTCTGATTGTGGCATCATGGGGTCAACTCGCTCGTGACTTCTGCCGCCCAGTTTCCTCGGCTGGTCTCCGTGGCCAGATCGGACCCGGTGTGGTGATCAATCGTCCCCCACCCGTGGTCCATATGCGAGCATCAGTGGCGGGCCAGCCAGCGTGCGTCAACAGGTTCCCCGCGCGCAATCTGATGTCATGCCTCATACTGGACCTGCTGAATCTGATGTCATGCCTCATACTGGACCTGCTGAATCTGATGTCATGCCTCATACTGGACCTGCTGAATCTGATGTCATGCCTCATACTGGACCTGCTGAATCTGATGTCATGCCTCATACTGGACCTGCTGAATCTGATGTCATGCCTCATACTGGACCTGCTGAATCTGATGTCATGCCTCATACTGGACCTGCTGAATCTGATGTCATGCCTCATACTGGACCTGCTGAATCTGATGTCATGCCTCATATGGACCTGCTGAATCTGATGTCATGCCTCATATTGGACCTGCTGAATCTGATGTCATGCCTCATACTGGACCTTGCTGAATCTGATGTCATGCCTCATACTGGACCTGCTGAATCTGATGTCATGCTCATACTGGACCTGCTGAATCTGATGTCATGCCTCATACTGGACCTGCTGAATCTGAGGTCATGCCTCATACTGGACCTGCTGAATTTATTGGCGCCGTGGAGGCTGTTCAAGCGGCTGTTATTTGTAAGAAGGAATAACTCTTTCTTATTTTGTAAATAGATCCGAAAGTGATTTATTCTTTTAATAGAAGCAAGTTAAAAAATAAAGACGATGACACTATGTGGGTTGAAAATGATTGATAGTTTCTAGTTTCTACGCTTATGTTTTCCTTGGCACATGATCTCGTAAGGATCACTAGCCATAAAGCATCCTGTCATCAAATGTTTGTGGTCGCAGGGTGGCTCCAGCATCCTGTCATCAAATGTTTTGTGGTCGCAGGGAGGCTCCAGCATGCGAGTCTCTCGGATTTCCGATCCCCATTCTCCTCCTACTCGACTTATTATCACTCGGCATTGTATCAGCCTGCTCTCGGTGGCGGGGTTTTAAGTAACTATGACACCGGGAAGTGCTGGGATGGCTTTACATTCCCACAGGGCGTGCTCAAGTGCCGCTTTCCTTGTGGCTCACCCCTTCCTTCCCTGTGGTACCCGACCTACGTTCGTGTGTTCGCTCCCCACCCCACGGCCGGTGGCCAGGCCTACGTTCGTTCGTTCGCTCCCCACCACGGCCGTGACAGGCGTGTATGGTGAGGGAGGCCTGGACTGACTCGAGCACTTCCGAAGTGGGGTGTTCAGTCGGGGCGCATGGGCTCAGGTGTGTATCCCAATGTGACCCAATGTTTACGTTGGGTAAGTGATGGCATTTTCGCAACGGCGTGTGCGTGTGCGTTGTGTTTACTGCGTGTGCGTGGTGCCTCGCATAACGTGTGTGGAATTCTCGTGAGTTGTTGGCTTTGTGTTCCGCGTTCCGCGGTTTCACCGACCTCACCAGTGCTGACCTGCCCCTGCCCGCCTATAACATCATAGGAGTCGATACCACACCTGTTCTCAGATACTTTACAAGCTGTGCATGAGTAAAATCACGATAATTTGGCACCCTCAGCCTCCATGGTTGCACTCAGCGCTACCTGGTGGCCATGGGTAACCGCAATGTATTATTGATCGGCTCCGACGAAATCCAATCCCCGTCAATGCTGTACTCTAAATTCAGCAGAATCACTGAATTTGATATGGAAGCAATTGCCATCGGTCATTGTGTGAGCTTAACCCGCGGTTCATGCTGACTTGTGAAATGTCTCCGGTCTCCAGCACTGCAATGACTTTATTCGCGATGATAAGAAATTATATATATATGGATTGATGTCGGCTTATTACTTTCCAAAGGTCACCGCTTCGACGCACACTGCGTACTCGGCCGATATTTCAGGCACGTATTCTGGCCAATTTATTCAGGCTGAATTGCCTGCACGTCCCAAACAACCGAATTCGGCCTCTACAGGTGTAATTTTGAAGAAGGAAAAAATAACCTGATGTTTTGCCTTTAAAGGGAAATATTCACCTTTTCCCACAAAAATGGAGTTATTACTTGAAATCGATAGACGAGACCAAAAACATATTGTAAATTTATCACATTTTGCATATAACAATAACTACCGAGAGATATTTCAAGTCAAAGTTGATAAGCGATCCACGCTTATAACGACCAGTACTTGCAAGTACTTGGTAACGAATTTCGAATTCCGGGCTTGTCTCGTATTGTTTGACAAAATTGTATGGAAAATATGTCTTGCACTCTTCTATTGGGTGCCCTAATATCCTTAACAATCAACAAACATTGAATAATAAGGTAGCCAAATTAGCAGTTAACTTGGGCACGCTACGCCTAGTTAAGTGGTTGCGACCCTTAATTTTGTGAAAATTGGTTCATTTGTTTTCACATTAGGGGTTTTGTATAATTTTGTCTCTGGCTGTATACAACAATGCTTGCTTATCATGCTTACAATGCTTTAGCTTATCACGAAACATAATCATTTAAAAAGCAAAAAATCAACAAACAATGAGCAAACTGGCAATGAAATCGGAAGTTCACTTGGGCACGCAACGGCGACCTATTAATTTAGTGCGGTGATTTGTTTCAGGGACCAATCAGAGATGTTATAAAAAGGAAAGAAAAGCGCCAGATATGTCGCGCTTCCAAATAGTGAAGGTAAAACACGATCATGACACCGAAAGAAGTATATGTACTTGTTTGTTAAATTTCCCAAAAAAATATTTTTTTTTCGAATAGAAGAAGTGATTTCATTTTTTAAATTGAGACTCGATCAATTTGATACCATACACGATTGCATATGGTAATGAAGAAAGGTAGATAAAAAGGTGAATATTTCCTTTAAGAAAAAAAATTGATGTCATGGAAAGCCAAATAGCGTTAGCTATCATCACACCTCGGAAACCCACAGAAGCTAGCTGTCGTCACATTTCGGAAATCCACAGAAGCCAGCCCTAGTCATATTTTCGGAAATTCGCAGCAGCTAGCCCTGGTCACATTTCGGAAATCCACAAAAGCTTTAGCTCTCGTCACAGTACCGGTTCGGGGCTGACCGTGCCGTCCTTGGCTCGGGCGGCAGCTGACTTATGACGTCACACCGACGTCACCGGTCCGAGCAGCCGCTGCGGCGGCGGCGGCGGGTCGGCGGGGTCGGCAGTCGTGCTGGGCGGTACAGGAGGGTTGGCTGCCGCGCGTCGCTCCCTCGAACTGATCGTGCCGG
This sequence comes from Chirona hameri, assembly GCA_036785665.1. Lineage (NCBI taxonomy): Eukaryota > Metazoa > Arthropoda > Thecostraca > Balanomorpha > Balanidae > Chirona > Chirona hameri. The sequence continues at coordinate 56,249 of JAXIVJ010007630.1, forward strand.
ACTGGATTGACCGTGTGTGTTGCCTTAGCGTTGTGGTGTGGCGTGGGACCTCTGACTGATTGTGACGGCTTTTAACCCGGCTTGACGAAGGGGGAGGCAGTGGGCACTGGGACAGTAGCCACGGAAAAGCGAGGACAGCAGTGTGGTGGGTCGGTGGAGGAACGGGCGCTAACTGCGCGTGAGAGTGTCGCCGGCCTCGGGTTCAAAGACCAGCGGACGGTGTCGAAGACAGAACGTGGCCTGGCAGCTCAGCCAGCTCACCGAGGCGACAACTGCCGACGGCATTGGAGGAGGCTGACCACGCCGACAGAGCTGGCTGGCTGCGGTCTGGCTCAGCGGTTGCCTCGGTTGTCGGACCAGCGGAGCGTACAGGACGGGACCACAGCTCGACCTCGCGTGACCCGGGACCATTGGCTAGTTGCGAGGACCCGCCGCGGCAGCTGGCGAGCCAACGAGGCAGCGGCATCGTGCGATACAGCTGACCGCTGCGTGCACTGGTCTGGCGTGTGGCGGCCACGATCGGCCTTTGTTCTCGCGTTCAGCAACTCCACCACGCACCCGTCCCACTCCCGAAGGTCAGTCTGGGTGCGTGTGCGGGGTGTGAGTGGCCCAGGAAAGCGGTTGTTCTGCGGCCCGTGAGGCCGCCGCCGCGTGTGTGACACCTCGGGCCGGTTCTGGTGTCACTTCCTGCCGGTGACGCTGCTCATAAAGCCGAAGGTTATCTGGGTAACGATCGTCAATCGAAGTCATATATGGCAGTGGCCGGCGCCGACTCGATAATCGGACACGCCGCGCACCTGGCGCCGGCCGGACGCGACGCGCATCGATCGATCCGCGGTAATCGGGCCACCGGACCGGCCCGGGGCGGCGCAGAGGCGACACCGAGGGTCAGCGGGGCGGGGCGGGGGCGGGGCGGGGCGGGGGAAGTCAGCTGTCAGCCGACCGGTCACCCCTGGCCGCTCGGCCGGAGAATGGGAAATTGGCCTGAGGCAGCTGAGTGTAACACCCGTCCCGCTCCAGGCTGTTCGTGACCGGCAGTAACTTTATTTTCTGTTATTTATGTATTTGCCATTACAATTCTGCCACCGCTACTGGGCAGTGTGGACCCTATCTTGACGCGCCTCACACATGGCTTTGGTCATTTGTTATTGCGAAGGGATGGAGAAGCATTCATCATGAGGTGCGGTCGGCTAGAAAGTGTTTTCTAATGCTCTCAATACAGGAGGCCCGCCCAGACCAATTTATGCTGGTTCTCCAGCGAGTTTATGAGATAGCCTCGAGATGTACAGCACTCAGTTGGAAGTGAAGTGTGAAGCTGTGAACTTGATTGAAAAGTACTGCATCTTGATGGAAGTTTCGACGACGGATTTGCCCTATGGGATTACCCACCTCACTTAAAACAAGTTCTCCTTGTGGAATGTGGATGTGGTTTAATGAGGTCGTTCTTCCGGGAAGATACTCACATCGAATTTCAGTTAAAGTCTCACCTTTGCGAAATTGAAATTGAGTCTTGAGTCTTGAGTCTCCACAAGTTTCCCTGCCGAGAGACATATGAAGGTCTGAGCGAGACGGAACGGAGCCGACGGAGAGTGATCCATTATTGGTCCCCAGATAGATCCGTCTCACCGCCAGGGAACGGGCTTATTAGTTATGGTAATCCCCAGGAGGTCGATAGTTCTCGGACAGACTTCCAAGGGGGGGTGTATTACCGATTGATCTGTGAACGAAAACGGACTTTTCCCTCTGATCGCGAGGGAAGGGATATGGCAGCAACAACTGTTCCGATTGGTCGCTTCTGAAATTGACCGGCCTCAGCATCAAAGTCCAGCCTGGGACGGAGTCGCGAGCCCTCGCCCCGTTGTGGAGAGTCTGACACAACAGGCAAAGTGGTCCACTTGGCTCGACAAAACAGCGCCGCGGGTCCGTTTATGCGGCCATCAAATGACAGCCGAACGGCGGCAGACGGCAGTACGTTTTACCGCTGAACACAGACGGCAGTACACGGTATGCGATTGCTCTGCAAATGTCAGCTGCGGTGGCCATGGCGTGGACCGGCACGGGCGCCATCCATCCACGCCAATGGACAGAGTGTCGAGTCGGCGGTCGACGTGTGCATTTGGAGGCTTCTGTGGATGGCAGGTGGCGCTAGCGTAGGATAAATTTGGAGCATGGCTGGAGATGCCTTCGGGCAAGTAGTGGCAATTGGCAATAGGAAGTATCACCATCTCGCTGCTGTTAAAGGAGGTATGGGCGGCCCTGACTGTGCGTGTGGTGTGTGCAATAGTCCAGTATCACCATCTGGCTGCTGTTAAAGGAGGTATGGCGGCCCTGACTGTGGCCGTGTGTGTGTGCAATAGTCAGGTATCACCATCTGGCTGCTGTTAAAGGAGGTATGGGCGGCCCTGACCTGTGCGTGTGTGTGTGCAATAGTCAGTATCACCATCTGGCTGCTGTTAAAGGAGGGTATGGGGCCGGCCCTGACTGTGCGTGTGTGTGTGCAATAGTCCAGTATCACCATCTGGCTGCTGTTAAAGGAGGTATGGGCGGCCCTGACTGCGCTGCGTGTGTGTGTGCAAATAGTCAGTATCACCATCTGTCTGCTGTTAAAGGAGGTATGGCGGCCCTGACCTGTGCGTGTGTGTGTGGCAATAGTCAGTATCACCATCTGGCTGCTGTTAAAGGAGGTATGGCGGCCCTGACTGTGCGTGTGTGTGTGTGCAATAGTCAGTATCACCATCTGGCTGCTGTTAAAGGAGGTATGGGCGGCCCTGACTGCGCGTGTGTGTGTGCAATAGTCAGTATCACCATCTGGCTGCTGTTAAAGGAGGGTATGGCGGCCCCTGACTGTGCGGTGTGTGTGTGCAATAGTCAGTATCACCATCTGGCTGCTGTTAAAGGAGGTATGGGCGGCCTGACTGTGCGTGTGTGTGTGTGCAATAGTCAGTATCACCATCTGGCTGCTGTTAAAGGAGGTATGGGCGGCCCTGACTGCGTGTGTGTGTGTGTGCAATAGTCAGTATCACCATCTGCTGCTGTTAAAGGAGGTATGGCGGCCCCTGACGTGGAGCGGTGTGTGGTGTGTGTGGCAATAGTCAGTATCACCATCTGGCTGCTGGTTAAAGGAGGTATGGGCGGCCCTGACTGTGCGTGTGTGTGTGCAATAGTCAGTATCACCATCTGGCTGCTGTTAAAGGAGGTATGGCGGCCTGACTGTGCGTGTGTGGTGTGCAATAGTCAGTATCACCATCTGGCTGCTGTTAAAGGAGGTATGGGCGGCCCTGACTGTGCGTGTGTGTGTGCAATAGTCAGTATCACCATCTGGACTGCTGTTAAAGGGAGGTATGGGCGGCCCTGACTGTGCGTGTGTGTGTGCAATAGTCAGTATCACCATCTGGCTGCTGTTAAAGGAGGTATGGCGGCCCTGACTGTTGCGTGTGTGTGTGCAATAGTCAGTATCACCATCTGGCTGCTGTTAAAAGGGGTAGGGGGTATGGGCGGCCCTGAC
>JAXIVJ010007631.1:10000-59750 GCA_036785665.1 Chirona hameri
AATACCTCAGCTGCTGCGCACATAGCCAGCCCGGCGTTTTTACAACAACGCACGCCAGCCCATCCGTGTACCGGCTGTATAGCAGTGCACAACGACAGACTAACGGATGTGCTCGTAACACAGCGTACTAAATTGAGAACCCAGTTTAAAACTAAGGTTTTCACCTTTATATTTGGTAAAAAGAGTATTTATATTCAATTAAACTTATCTACTGCATAACTGTTGGTTAGTTTAGTCGGTATACAGGGTTTTTCATAATGCATGTTACTTTTAAATCAGCCGATAGGAAGACCAAACATATTATAAAGCTCATGGATTTTTAGGTTCTATTGTTACAAAAACGTGAGGGTTTTTATCTGTACAAAAAATACCCCGAAGCAATTAGTCTGATGGATGTTATAGGCCAACAATTGCAGAATTACCAGCAAGCCACTTGCATAATTCTCGTCTGCCTGCCTGGTGCAGGCTTCCTTCAGCGGAACGGTAACATGGGGCTTATACAGCTTCCAGCCCAGCTTCTTCCGCACAATCTACCACGGCGTTGCCGTGGATGTGTCCAACGACTTGGCGATCCTGCAGGACCAGAGATGCTTTTCTTGGATGCTTCATATGGCTCCACCATCTGCCGAATTTGCTCCACGAGCTCAACTGATGTTGCAGTTCGACCTTGAGACATTCATTAGACTAATTGTTGCGGGATAATTTTTCACAGATAAAAACCCTCACGTTTTTGCAACAATATAACCTAAAAATCCACGAGCCTTATAATATTTTTGGTCTTCCTACGGCTAATGTAAAAGTAACATTAATTATGGAACCCTGTATGTGTAGTCAGAGCAAGATTGGAACATATCTAATTCGATGTTCTGATTATAGTGTGTAAATGGTGTTTTTAACCCGAACCGGTGCTCAGTGCCACCTTCGCCGTGCCGGGGGGGGGGGGGTCTGAACCAGGGTAATAGAACAACGGGTAGAACAGTAAGGAATGTAACGCCCAAATGAGTTAGACAAGATATAATTTGTATCGTAATAGTTTTGTCTATTATAAATTAATGGTATTGTTTGCTATCAATAACTTCTATTTCCATAGATTACATCTTTATTTATTGAATTAAACGCCAGCAAATATACGAAGTAGTAGTCAAAGTAGTGTATTTACAGTACATATAGTAGCATTTGGAAGCGATCATATTAAATTATACTACGAAGTAGTAGTCGAAGTAGTGTATATTTCAGTACTGTAGTGGAATTTGGAAGCGATCAGCGGTCGTTCCGACATTTTTTAACCCCCAAGCCCATTTCACTCCTTTAAACGCGGAATATCGAAAAATGATAAATAAAAACGTTGTAGCTAAGGCTTGTAGCTATCTGTTCCAGAATTCAGATTTAAAATATGTACCATAGGTTACGAGCCAGCTTCGTCTGAAAATCATCGATTTAACATGGGAACCCTATGGTGTAGTAGGTTCTTAACGCCCAAACGCCCGAGTGCTGCCAACCGTTACTGGTGGGGCTGGTCTGAACGCCCCACCCCGATCTAACTCGGCTCCTATAGGGAGTAGAGTCCAAAAACATCGTTCGATAGCTCGTCAAAAATTATGTCGAAACCATTTCGGTCATGTTTTGGCTTAGGTCAATATTGAGATCACCAGAGGTCATTAAATCATGAGCGTAACCACTTTACGAAAGTAGGTGGGGACGGAGACACTTCGAAGTCGATTCTTTCCATGCAACGCCCATAGGCGTAATGTTAAAATTCGAAAATGTTACTGGGGACTGATCCCCAGTGACTCCAGTGGTCATGGCCTCCTGTAAGATATTTTGACCCAGATTTGAGCTCAGGTCAATAGTTTATGCTCCAGAGGTCATCGAATGTCAAAAAGGTGATTTTGTTTCCAAAACTGTTTTCCCCAAATAACCTTTTACCTAATAAAGATAAAGCAATAATGTTTACGCCATTGCGTGTGTCTTTTCAAGGCGCTTCGAATCATATTCATGGTGACCGGGTTAGGTCAACTGCAAAATTTGACCTCAGGTCGAGGTCGAGTGGTGACCCAAGTTGGTCATGTTGCATATTGGGAGACGTGTCTCGACGAGACAAACATATTGGTACCGTTTTCTCTTCTCTATCTTCATTATGTCGATAGTTATTGATAAAACCGTGTTGGCAGTCACAAAATTGACCTGGCCTTAGGTCACCGATATTATAAATCCGAGATAAACAAATTGTTGGTATCTATGACCTTATGAAGTCCTGCAAGATTGAAACCGATCGGCGTAAAACTGTGGCTGTGGTACTACTGCAAACGTTTTTGAGTTGAGGTCATCACGTGACCTGGTCTGGTGACCTGACCTGAGATGACCTGAGGCCAAGAATTTTACATAATGCGGGAAGTTCATTTCTAAACAGGTATACAAAAAACGGCGCTGCGCGGCGCCGTTTTTGTGCTATCCTCGAAAAACCGGAGGGGTGGGCGGATTTCGCCCCCCTCCAGGGCGCGTAGACGCACGCGTTTTTTATGTACAAGTCCATCGAATTTGTATCAATATTGAACTGCCATGAATTTAATTAGTTAATTGAATATACCTAGTTACGTCACCTAAATGAGAGTGATGATAAAGTGGTGATGATTAATTACAGAAGTATGCATGACACAGCGTAGAGGTAATGGGAGTACGAGTAATGCAACTGAGTGCAAGGAAACCGATCTTTAAGGAGGTAGGTACTCGAACTGACATATCCCGCACCCTGCTGGCGGAATGTTTGAAGACCTCAACAACAAGTTTTTTCTTCTTCCGGAAATGACGAGAAAGCGGTGGTGCGGGAGCCCCGCAATTCTTGCTTCCCGATGCTAATCACTGATCTTTTAGCGCAACCTTTCTGAAATTGTTGATCAAAGGTTATTTTAGGTCACGGATTCAGATCAAGAGGCAGGTAAACCCACCTTCGAAAAAGTTTTAAGTGGCGTAAATTACATTGTTTGTCTCGTCGAGACGCGTTTCGCAATATGCAACATGACCCACCTGAATCATCACATAACCTTGACCTGAAATCAAAGTTTTGATTGACCAAACCCGGTCATGCTTGATGTGCCTGCAAGCATCTTGATGAGACAAACACGATGATGTTAAAATCATTGTCATCTTTATTATGTAAATAATTATTTACGTAAAACTGTTATTTAGCAAATAGCCAGCATAACCTTTTGGTGACTTCCTAAAGCTAAACTATTGGGGTGTTCTTAAATGGGAGACACTTTTCTAATAGTTATCGATTTATTTTCTGTTTATTTACTGCGATCTTAGTAGTTCCCGAAGCGATACAAAGGTGCTGGGGCAGAGTCCACAAGATGCCAAATTTTACCTTTGATGACTTCTGGGGACCTTAATTGCGGCGCTGCGCCATTTGTCGAGGGGGTGTTCGTTAGACCCCCATAGCAAGGCGTGGAAATCTCGAGGCCATGCCGGGCTGGGGAAACTGGGTCATGAGCTGGGGAAATAGTTGTAGCTATGGGTCTGAGACACACTGTCTCTTAGGCTCAAGCGGTTAAATGCCGTGGGTCGAACCCGGGGGTGATGAAAGAGCCGAGGGCAAGGGGAGCAGCTGTCCCTCTCAGGAAGTTAGAGAGGCAAACAATATGCTTTGCTCCCATACAAACTCGAGATGGACCATCTGAAAAACGAATAAAAAAACGATTGGAAGGGTCTACATCAGGCCTGACAAGGCTCCTCTCGGCCCGGCACGGTGCCTTCTCAGACCGGCAGAGGGTCAGCTCAGGCAGCCTTGGCATTTTTTGGTCATTTGGTCAGGTCTGTCATGTGCTCTCTCAGGCCTGCATAGGGTATTCTAAGACCGGTCTAAGGCCCCGTCAGACTGTTCGAGGGTCCTCTCAGAGTGCAGTAGCTCCCCCTTCAGACTTAAGAGGGGTCCCTCTCAAATCGGACCTGGGCTTCTCAGAGCGGCCGAGGGCCCTTTCAGATCGACCGAGCTGCTCTGATGGGCATAAAGCCCTCTCATATTTTGACAATATCAACTCAGATCAGCCTGGGGTATCTCAGACGACCAATGCACCCCTCCGAATGCCTGGAGGGGTTCATAGTCCATACCCGCCTGAAAGGGTATAAGATACCCTCTCAGACCGGCCGAAGGCCTTCTTAGGGTGGTTGCCTGCCCTCTCAGACCGATCGAGGGCACCCCCCAGGCTGACGGTGGACGCTTTCAGACCAGCTTAAGATCCTATCAAGACCTGCCAGAGGCCTATTCAGGCCCAAGGCCCTCTAACCGGCTGAGGGCTACCTCAGGCCCTCAAACGGTCGTGACATACGAGAGAACTTCTTTGGTTTGGTTTAATTTGTGGACCAAGTACTACATTCTCTTGGAACCAAGGCAATCATTGGAACTATCACCCAGTTCCGAGGGTTATTGGGGGCCGGGTCAAATTTTCGATGAGGCCCGTCGAATAATTTGAACCCCGGTCCCTGGCAAAGGAAACAAACTTATCCTTCCACTGTGCCGATTGCCACCAAATAGCACTTGTTCATTGTCCAGACACTGGTCAGAATCGTCTTTTCTGCGCCGAAACTGAATCGATATTTGCCATAAAATTATTATCTGAGGTTTATTTACTTATTTTATCTCTCTAGTTATTAAACTTGCATGCAATTAAGATATTTGCCTTCATGTACTCCACCGATGTCGTTTTTGTAATGCACATCCGATGACAAATAGGTGCCCCCCCCCCCCGCCAGTGATGCGATTTTGCCTCGACTGGGGAGGGGGGGGGGGGGGGGGGCTAGCGGCTTCACGTGGGGGGGGGGGGGGGGCACAGCCCCCACCCAGTTAACATGTTAGAGGAGGCCCTGCCAGTGGTGGTTATGAGCCTGCATTAAAGGTCAGATTTTCCAAGTATAGGACTTTGCTCAAGGCACACCAAATATCTCGGGAACTACGATAGCTAGTAACAAACACAAACAACAACAATCGAAAGCTCTTGCAAAATGCAATTCCCATCGGCGTCCTCAAATTTTAGCTCAGGTCAATAGTTTAGGCTCCAGAGGTCATCAAAGACCAAAAAGGCAATGCTGGACAAAAAAGTTGTTCGTTCATTACTTTTATGTAGGTAATCAAGATAGGGCGATGATTTTTACGTCATCGGGGTTTAGGTCAAATAAACAAATTGTACTAAGGCTAAGGCCATCCAAGGTAGGCAGTCCAGGTCGGTCACAATGCAAATATTTGGAAGCTGCGCGACGAGATAAACACAGTGGTATCGGTCTCACATCTTTATTCAATCAAAAGTTATTGACCACAACGTGTTGGTGACCTCAGATGACCTCAGTTGACCTTGTAATGGTCACTGAGCAAAAATTATACATGGGGCATCAATAATAGCCTATAATTGCATCATGCAATTTGCATGATCCTGGAATAATTGCCTGACCTGATGCGTATTCTCTGAATAGGAAGCATTTGCACATTTTCCCATTCACTTACAATGGGGAGGTCACATACTCGACCTGTCTTTAGGTCACCGATATAAAAAAATATGAGATGAACAAATGTAGGTACTTATGACCTAATTAAATCCTGTAAGTTTGAAACCTATCGGCCATAAACTTTGGCTGTGGTACGACCGAAAACTTTTTGGAAGTGGAGTCACGTGACCTGGTTTGATGAGATGACCTGAGATGACCCGAGGTCAAGAGTTTCACACCATGTGAGTAATTGATGCCCGAATACCTGTGAAAAAAACGGGGTGCCGCCGTGTTTTGCTATCCTCGAAAAACCTTGGAGGGGCGTCGAAACGCCCCCCCTCCCCCCGGCACGGTGCGGATTAAAGGGAATGTTTCACCTTTGTATTAGTTTTAAACTGAGATAGCCGTTATCTTTGAACGGTATTGAAATGACTAAATTATCGGTTAAGTTTGGGTCATTTTTTCCCAAATCTTAACCGTTTTTAAGCAATTTAATTTACCATTTGCAAAATGACTAGGCTGGTGCAGCCGCTGATTGGCTGACAGACACTTTTTCAGCCAATCCCAATTTGTCAGCCAATCAGCGGCGGTCTATAGCCCAATAATGACGTCATTCACCCAAATCTAAAAACTTAATTTGTATAAGGTTTTATTTTTATGTATTTTTAGACTTTTGTATTTGTATTGACTTTTCGAGTTAAAAATATCACCATCGTGCTCAGCAGCACTTACTTCATATTTGTTTTACTACAACCAGCGTATATTTGACAACCAGAGGTGAACAAAAATATTCCGACGCGCCAAAGCACGTTGGTGTCAGTTAATTGGATACCGCCGTACCGAGAGTTAGCAAAACGCTGTTAAAGATAACTACACATCCCAAACTAAATATATGATTGGCGCACAAACATGACAGGACCTCAGTCATCTTCAATGTGGCTCAGCATTATAATATCAGCGTCAAACATCAAAACCACTGTCCAAAATAGCTTGTTTTGCTTTAGTGGCAGCGTTCCTCAAGCCAGACCTAGCGGTGGAGAAAAATCGGCGACCGCCGCTGTCCCATGACTAGCGTAACCCGCGTCGTTGTCATGTCGGTGAGACCAGGGTAATAGAACAACGGGTAGGTTAAGGAATTTAACGCCCAAATGAATTAGACAAGATATCATTTTTATCGTAATTGTTTTGTCTATTATAAATTAAAGGTATTCTTTGCTATCAATAACTTCTATTTCCATAGATTACATCTTTATTTATTGAATTAAACGCCAACAAATATACGAAGTAGTAGTCAAAGTAGTGTATTTGCAGTACATGTAGTAGCATTTGGAAGCGATCATATTAAATTATATTACGAAGTAGTAGTCGAAGTAGTGTATATTTCAGTTTTGTAGTAGCATTTGGAAGCGTTCAGCGTTTGTTCCGACATTTTTTAACCCCCAAGCCCATTTATCCCTTTTACGCCCGGAATATCAAAAATGATAAATAAAAACGTTGTAGCTAAGGCTTGTAGCTATCTGTTCCAGAAGTCGGATTTAAAATATGTACCAAAGTTTACGAGCCAGCTTCGTCTGAAAATCATCGATTTAGCATGGGAACCCTATGGTGTAGTAGGTTTTTAACGCCCAAACGCCCGAGTACTGCCAACTGTTACTGGTGGGGGCTGGGTGAGACAGGTGAGACAGCGACAATTATGGCGCTGTTTGTGCCAGTAGCGACGCGATTCAAGTGCCTGTCGTCGGGTGTTTACATGTGTTGACTGCTTCAAGGGGCGCGGTATCGTGTGGCTGGATATTGATATATATTTAGCCAATTCAGTGGAGAATCCCGTTAGGCAAAAACCATGACATTGACATGGGGAAAACTGTCAAGAAGACAGTCGGAAAGTGTGAGTGTAAGCCTAATATGAATAGTAAATTGAAGTGCGTGGATTGTGAGAAGAAACTGCCTTCGTCTAGGAAGCATGCCATTTGCGGCCACACTGCCCGTATGAGGGCGAGATGAGGAACGTCAAACGACAGCAAGCTAGTGCACCGCAGGATGGTTTTCAGAGCAAAACAAGGCATTTGGCATAGGAGGTGTCATGGAACGCTTGATAAGACCGGAGGCTGACAAGACTGAATCAGGAGGCTACCACCACCAGGAGGTATGGTCAACCGCTGTAATCCCGGACGCATGCTATTCTCAGACTTGTCATGTTATCATAATGTAAACAATACGTCAGTATCATCTGCATTCTGATAGCATGAAAAGTCTGAGATTCGGAGTAGGACGTGTTTGAATATTATACTTTTACCCTAGATATTCGTGGTTATGCAATTCATGTAATTAATTGTTGCCCTTTTGTGACAATTGTCAGCATCTTGGCTGTACTTGCCAGGTGCTCCTGTTTCATATGCTCTTGCTCAATGCTCTTGAAAATGAAGATAATAGCAGTCTTAGTACATCCCATTGGTCCAGACATGTCAATATCCCAGGGACTTGACTTTGTAATATTTATTGTTACTGAGAACCACGTGAATAGTAAGGTACATTGCAAGCAAGTGCTTTCAACTTACTCCTTGCCAACTAGGCTTCATTATAAACCAAAATCACAGGAATTACCTTCCTAATATCTGAATCCAGTATCCCGATAAATCGTGTGCTGTATGGTGCGGTGGTCAGTAGATAGCTACAACAAGCGTTACGTGATCAAAGGGATAGGTGCTCTGATTTAAGCGTAAGCTTATGGACCAATCCTTTTGCTTTGATGGCAACGTGCAACAATGTGTCCATCCTGAATTTCACCTATTGTCAAGGCAAACAAATGTATGATGATGATGATGGTGATATTAATAGATGCAAGTTTGTTAAATATCATGGAGGATCCTGATCAGAGGACAGGGATGATTTTGAATGGGGAAAGGGAGAATTGCCCCTTTCTTCGTGCAATACAATTTTAGCAAATACCACTCCCCCTCTCATTTTTATTACGTATCCCTGATCCTGGATTTTCTTGGAGCTCTATCTGAAGAGCTTGCCAAATTATAGGTCAAATTTTGAATACCTAACCTAATGCCAACATTCTTGATGGATCAAGTATTGTTTCTAAAGTTTAGTGAAATGTATTTGCTGGATCTTGCTATCTTTTCCAGGTATCTTTGCACAATCCCTATCTCTATCACATATCAAATTAAATGCAAAAATTATGTTTACATATTCAATACTGGCATACAAACTGTGCCAATGTAAAATCATGTTGGATTCGGAACAATAACATACAATTTGTGGCATACTCAGACCAAAATAGCCACAGCATCCTGCATCTGTATTTGTAGTTCTTGTGGTAAAATATGTAATACTTGCATACATACTGTGTCAATGTAAAATCATGTTGGATACAATTATTGCTCTCATATGACCAGAACCAAAAATAATATATAAATGTTTTCTATCTTATTTGTGGAATATTGAATGATGCTTTGAATTTTATTGCTTACTTTAAATACGCAAAACATCAATTGTCCAAAACTATTTGGCAGCACCCATGGAAGCAGCAAGTGATTTCATCATGGATGAATGTGGAAACATTGTTCTTGCATCCTTGTAACAATAGGTACAACAAATGTCAGTAGCCGATGCAACGTTGCATGGTTCTGGAGTACAATCATTCAGACACCACTATCTTCATGTGTAGCACTCATTGTAACAATCACAAAATGTGTTGTGTGTTAAAAATGTGTTGTGTGCTGACACAATGTGCTGCGTGTTGACACAATATGTTCTACGTTTACCAAATGTACCAGAGCGCCGATTTGTATCAATATTGTTAGTCACCGAGGCGCGAGAAAAACTTGATTTTTAGAGTAATTGGCCATAAGAGCGCGAAAAATGGAAGTGAGTTAGCCTGGCTCTTGGTCGGTGTCAGTCTCGAGTTTTTTTCACCTCTGTTGACAACTTTCAGAAAGGTGAAACATTCTCTTTAAGTAAAACCAGTAAGGCGCCGTAGTTGGCGCGGATGAACGAGCGAGCGCGAAAGAAATGCATGGTGAATTTCAGGTCGATCGGGAAAGTAGCTTCTAAGATACAAAAAAGGTGCGCGCGTGCAGAGGCACCCCACCCCTGGCTCGAGGGAAAGGGTGGCTGAGAGGTCCCTAACCACACACCAAATTTGCACACAATCGGCACAGCCGTTCCTGAGATATAGAATAGGGTGTGCACGTACGCACGTGCAGAATGCAGAGGCACACAATTCATGCCCAGCCGTTGCGGAGTTTTTGCGAGGAAACACTTTTCAACACCCCTCACGCGGCACGCGCCACGCGCATTGGTAGTCACCCACGTGAGTCGGCACTGGTCTCAAACATGGAAGGTTGGATGGGGCTGCTCAGCAAAGAAGCCCGCTTGTCAATCGGACGTGGGGTTGTAGAGATTTGAGCTTCTCAAAAGCGTCGCCACGCGGACCGGGTCGGGCCGGGCCGGGCCGGGCCGCTCATAATCATACTGTTTCCCTTACACTAGAGCCCTTCATGGAATGGGAATCCCCATGTAACCCATGGAACGGGATGGAAATGGGTGGGAATGGGCCATTTTTGGAAATGTAACTGGTTGGAATGGGTTTGGGACAGACCATATAATTTTTTAGCACTACAAAAAGTGAAATATGCTAAAACGGGTGGGAATGAGAGCCCCATCAATTATGAGTTCGGATTGGAACGGGTTTGGGTCTGACTGAATGGGCTGGAACGGGATGGGGGCTGAAAATGTGTCCCATGAAGGGCTCTGGTCTAGTGCAAATACTGTTCTGCACTATGCTAATGTTCCTGTCACTGCAAAATATACCACCATGCACCATTTTTTAACTCAGATTTTGCTAGTTTTAGTTGTCTGTGTCAAGGTTTTGTGTTTGTGTTAATGATTGCTGATGAGACAAATGGGAATGAACCTACCAATGACCTTCTTTTTTATGTTAGCTCTTTCAATTTGTCTGCAAACTTTGAACTAATATTGTAACCGGACCGGATTGGACCGGTTCAGCTTCTGATTCATCTGCCGGATTGGATTGGATCAGGATCAGAGGCTTACGGATTCGGATCGGACTGGATCAGGATCAGAGGCTTACGGATTCGGATCGGATTGGATCTTTTCAAATTAATCCGTTTCGTACTCTGATGGTAACGATGCCAGAAATCAATGTCGCTCATCCGGAAAACGCCAACGAGTAAATCCCCGGACACACTTCCCCGACGAACGCTTTAGATCAATCTGTTTCAGGCACAGGGAAAGCAATAGAAGTACAGCCTCCGACACTCAATGCTTTCTATAGAACCCGAGCAGGTAGAACAGTTAAGCCAAAAGTGTAAAAAAAAGTGTTCCCATGAAGGGAAAAGTGTTAAAAAATATTATGGAAGCTTCATGAAGCTTCATTTCAATCGACTTTTGAACCAGAACTTCTTCGAAATAGACTTAAAGGGATTATACGGGTTTTTCCCAGAATAATTGAGTTACATAGTAAAACGTTCTTATAAAGGTGGTAGAAGTACCACGGTAGCCACATTTTTCTGGAAATGACCTCTTCTGCACGTAAGGACATTCCAAAGTGCGCGGTGATGCCACCGCGTATTTTCTGCAGGACCGGCTGAGGCAGAGCCAGTCATCTCTGTTATGCTAATAAAAACACCTCACTTATGGCATATTTCCGGTAAAATAAGCAATATTTGAAAGAAAATAAACTTGTTTTGTTCCAACGACAGCAGCAGTTACCTAGTTTTCCCATACAATTCTATATTTTCATGAATTTTCATGCCAAAAATTCATACGCCACCACCAAATTCTCAACGCCAGAGAAAAGAAAACCACAAAAACACAAAACCTCAACGAACTGTGTATAGTAATACAAAGTCCTGTCAGTTTTGAATTGCATAATGATTTTGTGATCCAGAATTATCCAGACTTGCAGATAATTCAAAACTCTAAAGTTGATCTTAAGATAAAAGTGGTGGACAGTAGTGCCGATCAAGTACTCGTTATCTGATACTAGTCTCGAAAAACGCCCAAGTTTTAACGCTGATAATTGCTGAAATAATGGACTAAATGAGCATTGAGCTCCCTGTTATAAGTCTTAAACGTGTTTAAAGCTCATACAACTGCAAAAGAGTGCATTTCCTTTCAGGATGGAAACCCGTATAATCCCTTTAAGGTCTGATCCACTACTGATGTTTTTCGTTTTTTTATGTTTTTTTCTTCTTCTCAAGGTCTTCAGCTATTCAGGATGTTCTTTGAGTTTTCAGCCTTTTCAGTATACAACACAATCTGTAACATTGAAGTGCGTACTCCTGCGCCGTCTACACGGGAGATCAGCGTTTGTGGATTTGTAAATAATAACAAAATCCCTCGTGGAGACAGTACTTTATAATCCGATTGTCAGCTTAGAAAAGTTCAAGCAAGGCCATAGATACCGGGAGCTCAAGGGGCTACCGCCCCAGTAGTGCCAACAGGAAAATGGCAAAAGGGAGCTTATAGGATCTTAATTGCTATATCAGTGATACACAGTCACTCTGTAGTATTAACATGCCACTATATATTTTGATTTGGTGTGTTCTAAATGAATCAATCAACTGGAAAGCTATTCCCGGTAAAACCTTAAAGTTTTTCTCCAAGGTTTCTTATGTGAAGACATAAAATACAATGTTTCAGATTTCCGGTAGTTGGCAGCTGTAACTCCATACTCAGCCGAGTTGATTGTTCGGACTTGTATTTTACCCGCGCACTGCAGGGGCTTTGCGCCGAACACGAACTGCAGGGGGGGTTGATTTCCGCCCCCCCCTGAGATCTCGAAAACTACGCAATGTAGCGAGAAGCGGAAAAGGAATTTGATAGCTTCATACATGTTCTATCGAAAGTATTTCAGTGTTTTTTGAGTCAGGTCAAAATTGAGGTCACCAAAAGTCATCAAAGGTCAAATTTTCTAGTTTTTTCCTGTTTTAGGACATCGCTCCAGAAATTCCCATATATCTCAGAAACGATGATAGTTAGAAACAAACGGAAAAAGCAAACGCCAGCCAGTGAAATTCTTACTCGCTAAGGTGTCCTCAGATTTGATCTCAGGTCAATATTTGAGGCTCCAAAGGTCAAAAAGAAAAAGAAAACAGTTTTTTTGCTAAATCGTTTTTTGCTATTAACTTTTTATTTAATAAAGATAACGGAAAACTGTTTACTCCATTGTGTTTATCTTATCAAGGCGCTTTGAATGATATATATGGTGACATTGTTAAGTCAACTTAACAATTTGACCTAAGGTCAAGGTCAAGTGGTGACCCAAGTAGGGCATGTTGCATATGGGAAGACGTGAAACGACGAGACAAACACATTGATGTCTGTTTTACTTCTCTATCTTCATTATGTCGAGAGTTATTGACAAAAAAGTGATGGTGACCTCGAATGACCTCAAATGACCCAATAGGGGTCACGGAACAAAACTTACACTTGGATCATCAAGAATATCTTATAATAACATGATCCAGAAGTAATTGGACTGGCACCATGCATATCCTTGAAATAGTAAGCATTTGTATATTTCCCCATTTACTTTTTATGGGGAGGTTACGAAATTGACCTGACCTTAGGTCACCGATATCGAAATTCCGAGAAATATGAATTGTAAGTACTGATTCCCTCATGACATCCTGTAAGTTGCAACCTGATCGGTGAAAAACTCTGGCTTTGGCACAACTGCAAACATTTTTGGTGGTGGGGTCACTTGACCTGGTCTGGTGACCTGACCTGAGATGACCCGATCATATTTTTCTCTCTCCAAAGTGTGCGCAATTGATGTCCTAACAGGTGCATCAAAACCAGGCGGCGCTGCGCGCCGCCGTTTTTTCGCTATCTTTGAAAAACCTTGAGGGGGGGGGGGGGGAAATCACCCCCCTGCAGTGCGCGGGTTAACCGAGATTGTAACTCCATACTCGGCCGAGTTGATTGGTCGGACCTGTATATTAACCGAGATATTGTAACTCCATACTCAGCCGAGTTGATTGGTCGGACCTGTATATTAACCGAGATTGTAACTCCATACTCAGCCGAGTTGATTGGTCGGACCTGTATATTAACCGAGACTGTAACTCCATACTCAGCCGAGTTGATTGGTCGGACCTGTATATTAACCGATATATTGTAACTCCATACTCAGCCGAGTTGATTGGTCGGACCTGTATAGTAACCTAGATTGTAACTCCATACTGAGCCGAGTTGATTGGTCGGACCTGTATATTAACCGAGATTGTAACTCCATACTCAGCCGAGTTGATTGGTCGGACCCTGTATATTAACCGATATATTGTAACTCCATACTCAGCCGAGTTGATTGGTCGGACCTGTATAGTAACCGAGATTGTAACTCCATACTGAGCCGAGTTGATTGGTCGGACCTGTATATTAACCGAGATTGTAACTCCATACTCAGCCGAGTTGATTGGTCGGACCCTGTATATTAACCGAGATTGTAAATCCATACTCAGCCGAGTTCATTGGTCGGACCTGTATATTAACCGAGATATTGTTGCCGATTACCACACTTCACGTGCACCAAATTTTATAGACTGTCCAGGATTTACGCTTACCGTAAAAATGTTTCATTACTTTCAAATTGACGGGTTATCCACGCTCGTCGCTTGTCCAACTAACTGCTCCTATCACAAACATCATGCTGTGGCCTTGCCAGGTGGAATGCAACCAAAGCATCACAAACGTTATTTGCTTAAGAAATGCCGTGTTTTCAGAGTCTGTCAGTTTGAGTTATGCCGGCCTGTCTAAATGGGTGCGAGCGAGCGTGAGGCGCTCGCGAGTCCTCACTGAATACCGATGTTTTTTTTTGTATCATATATAAGTGGCCTAATCCGGCCCGACCATGACGTCACGCCCGATCATAACGCTTTTGAGGAGCTTATATCTTTGGAATCCCGTATCCGATCGACAAGTGGTCTTGTCCATCTGATAGTCCAATTCAATACATTATTTTATTGACATGTTTCGTCTCGCATGAGGGGTCAGCATCACGTGGCACGTGCCGTGTCAGGGGTGTCAGAAAACTGTATCCTGCTATAGCTGAGAAACGGCTGGACCGATTAAGCTGAAATTTGGTGTGTGGTTTGAGAGTTGAGACCACACTACTGGCAATGTCGCACAAGTCAAACTCTGGGTCACACTGCACGTGCGCACGTGCACACCCCTGTTCCGTAACTCAGAAACGGCTGGAGCGATTAAGCTGAAATTTAGTGTGTGGTTTGAGACCACAACACTGGCAATGTCACACAAGTCAAACTCTGGGTCACACAGCACGTGCGCACGTGCACACCCCAGTTCCGTAACTTAGAAACGGCTGGAACGATTAAGCTGAAATTTGGTGTGTGGTTTGAGACCACAACACTGGCAATGTCACGCAAGTCAAACTCTGGGTCACACAGCACGTGCGCACGTGCACACCCCAGTTCCGTAACTTAGAAACGGCTGGAACGATTAAGCTGAAATTTGGTGTGTGGTTTGAGACCACAACACTGGCAATGTCACGCAAGTCAAACTCTAGGTCACACTGCACGTGCGCACGTGCACACCCCTGTTCCGTAACTCAGAAACAGGTTTGCCCGTCCTGCGCCGATTAAGGCGTATTACTGGTGGTTATTTATTGTCATGGCAGGCTATCCAGTTTATTGTCCGTTATCATTACGACAAAGTACACATTTTTTGCAAGTCAGACATATGTTCAGGCACAAGAATTCCACAAGCTCGCTTTGATATGCGCTCCATTGTCACAAAATTCGTCCTTCAGCTGTGAAGTACTGGTATTGAGTCTTTCCCCGGAAGATAGCAGGTGAAAGTTATTTTCACTAGTTGCCGTATATGAAATGCCAAAAATTATCAAACCCGGATACGGAGAGTAATCCAATGGGAATAAAACGTTCGCTGCAAACGCTCCCCTGCATGCGAACACATTACAAGGTCCACGGCCTATCACGCCAACACATCGAAAGTAGTGATCACCGGTCTGCAGAACGGGTTATTGCATGGTCCATCCAAGATGGCGGACCGATTTTTAGCTTTTCCGATATGAGCGGACACGCTTGTCAGAACACTGAAAACTTGTTTACACCCGGCCCGGGTGTAAACCCGTGAAACAGGTGTGGCTGATCCGATCCCATTTTTAACCACCTGAGGAGGTGTTGAGCTACACCTTATCAGTTGTCGCATGACACCTCTACCGGGTGTAAACACTTGAGAGTTACACCTGCCTCTCGGGTAGATTTTGTTACGCTTGAGGAAACCCCTACAACAACAGCAACAACAGCAATACTTATTTTCATAACGATGATGGTACAGACATTGTCCAGGTGATGGTGCAAAAGCTTGAGCTTAATTCTGGGCACCAACACCTGGTCAAAGTGCGAGAAAAAAAGTGGTTCAGTTACCACGACCAGTGAGGAGGGGTGGGCCAGTTAGCAATGCAAATGAGGGATGAGGGCAGTACAAGTCAGTACAACCCTCTGTCGGAGTGTTACACTTGAGCAAAATACGCCAACCAGGTGCACTTTTTACACCCATCCCGCGTCCCGTTTCCCAGTTCGGTCCGGCACCCGTGTCCGCGTGGCGGGTGTAGCTGATCCTGTGTACCGGGGCCCGCGAGGCAGGCGTAGCTGATCCCGTCCAGCACTACATATCGGTACACAATGCAGCCAAATTAACATTTATTGCTGTACAACGGCATACGAAAGCAATACAGTCCGTCACCCCGCACGGCGATACTGCGGCCTGACTGCCGCGTCACAGAGGGCCAAGTCCACCGCCAACGAAATAAAAAACGAACAAACAACAACATGTCGCGTGAGAACTTCCACGCGTCAAAAAACGTATACGCGTCAGTACATAAAATGCCGGTTGACCCGGCACTGCGTCACGACCGGCCAAAGACAAGGTCACCAACGAACGAAAGAACGAACATAAACGAACAGCATGCCGCGTAAAAAAGTTTTACGCGTCAGTACAACAGCACAGTGTCGGTTCACCCGTCACCACGTAACGGCCGGCCAAGGACAAGGTCACCATCGAACGAAAGAACGAACCTACGATGAATATGATGCCGCATAAAACTTGTACGCGTCAGTACAACAGCACAGTGCCGGCTCACACGGCCCGGCGCACCACGTTGAGTCCCCTCAGTTCATTCAGTTTATAGGCATATTTCGCGATCTTCACGGAACTTTTGGTGCGATTCTATGCGATGTTCGTTTTTATGACGAGAACTGTGACAAGGTACGCAGCGCTCTCCACGCTTCGTCTTCCTGTTTTCTTGCCCAACGTGGTGAAGGCGGCCCACAGGTCAGAGACCGATCCACGGCGTTTCCGAACGTGAGAGAAGGGGCCACGCGAGTGCCCCCCCCCCCCACCCAGAAGCTGTCCTCTGCGATGCACGGCGGACCTCCCGCTTGCGGCGGCCCGAACACGCCCTGTTCTTCGCGCACCTCCAAAAGCAGATGCTCTCGAGCCTCTTCTGAAAGACCAAGATTGCAAAAGGTTAGCCACATCAACATTCTGTCCTCGCGCCGCAGGACTAAACACCCATTTTCCCAAAACTCGCTTGGGTGGACATTTTTACTTCTGCGCTTTGGGTGGACTCGTTAGGAATCATAGCTATGACGTCAGGCCTGTGCTCACATGAACAGCAAAAGGACACCTTTACACCACCAGTTCCTCGAGAGAAACGGGCCCATAGCTTACCTAAGAGAAGCGATGTAAATTTGGTATCAATTTACGTTTGTATGGACTCAGAAGAAACAATATTGGTTTTGGTGGACGCTGAAATTTTTCCGGTTTGCGTGGACTCCGACGTTTGAGGATACATTATCGTTTTGGGTGGACAAGTGAAGGAATTTTTCTCAGTTTGTATGGACCCGGGAAAGTTGGGCGGATTTACCGCCAAGGTTGAACTTTCAACTTGTATGGCCATTATTTTCAATGGGAAGTTGCAGGTTTGAGTGGACGATCCACGACCTTGCCAATGCACCCGAACTCTGGATTTGGCGCCATTATTTAAAAAAACGCGCGAAGCACAAGGCGAAAAATGTTGTTTCGGGGGACACATTAGGTTCAAAACTTTGGTATGGATGGACGCTGAAATACTTCCTGAACCCGTGTCTATCAAATATTCTGAGCGAGATCGGAGGCAGCCGCCAAGGCGAAACAACGAGCGTTTCAAGATGATTTTTTACGGAGGACAAATATACATTTTGCGAAGATACGGTATTATGGCATGGTGCTGTGGTGGTAGTCATAATGAACTGACAAGCAAATCCTCCGGCACGAGGTATACCTACCTGCTAAGCTCGCTTGGAGACTCCCAGCGGCTGGTAGCCCGGGCTGGAGGAGTGGCACACTGGGCGGCTTGGGGTCACTATGGTAGTGTCACGCAATACGCCTCTCTATCTATAAATGGAAGAGTTTTGGTGTGGATGCCGCGAAACTTTCGGCTCGAGTTGCATGTCAGTGCACAAAGCTACCTATGTTTTAAAACGTTAATTCGGGGGACACAGGCGTAGGAACGGCGAGGGCCAGGGGGGCCATGTCCCCCTCACTTTTCGGCCGAAAAAATAAATCCTTAATTTCTCTCCATAGATAAACATAGACCGGCAAACGATTTACCAGGGCGAGAGGAGCCTAAATCTGCAAAGAAAATTGGCATAGGGGGAGGGGGGGCTCCACGCAAGGCGAGATCAAAGTTTCAGTGGCCACCTCACTTTTCGTGACATTCCTACGTCCCTGGGGGATACATATACAATATTGCGGAATGCATGGACGGTGGAACACCACCCGAGCATAATCAACTTCATAAGGACTTCGCCCCCCCCCCCCAAACTTACTGACCACCCAGCTCCCTCCTGACCAGTGGCCACCCACCCAGCGCCCTCCTGACCAGTGCCCAGTGCCCTTCTGACCTCTGTGCCATCGGCCCTGCTGACCACCAGGCGCCCTCTTGTTCACATGTCACCCTCCTAACCATCCGGCGCCCTCAGACTGTACAGCGCCCTCCTGACTTTGTTCGGTTATTGGGGTTTAGGGCACGACGACTACACAAAGGTCATTATGCGCCCATAACGTCTGCGCCCTCCTGACTGCTCAGCACTCAACTGCTTAACGAACCTTTCACAACCCAGCACCCTTCCGACTGCAAAGAGCTCTCCTGAGTGCTCAGCGTCCTTTAACAACCCAGCGCCCTTCTTACCACACAGCACCCTCCTGACCACCCAGTGCCCTTCTCGTCGTCCGTTGCCCTCCTGAATATTCAGCTACCTTATGACCACGCTACGCAATCTTAAATGTTCAACGCCCTTCTGGTCGCTCCGCGCTCACCTCACAGCTCAACTTTCCCCTCACCACTCAGAGCCCTCCTGACCACCCAGTGCCCACCTAACCCTGCTGCCAAGCCCAGCAAGTGTGTTGAAGCCGTCAGTCGGTATACAGTGACGGTTGATGGAGGGGGATGGGGCGCCGACTCCTACTGCTTCCGCCCCTGGCCCTGAGGAGGTACTGGGACCGCTGAGCAGTGGCAGCTGCTGGAGGACACCGGCTCCCGGCGTCCCGCTGCTGGTGCTGGGGCCGCCGACCAGTGGCGGCTGCTGGAGGACACCAGCTCCCGCTGCTGGGTGCTGGGGCCGGACACCGGCTCCCGCTGCTGGTGCTGTGACCGCCGACCAGTGGCGGCTGCTGGAGGACACCGGCTCCCGCTGCTGGGTGCTGGGGCCGGACACCGGCTCCCGCTGCTGGTGCTGTGACCGCCGACCAGTGGCGGCTGCTGGAGGACACCAGCTCCCGCTGCTGGGTGCTGGGGCCGGACACCGGCTCCCGCTGCTGGTGCTGGGGCCGCCGACCAGTGGCGGCTGCTGGAGGACACCAGCTCCCGCTGCTGGGTGCTGGGGCCGGACACCGGCTCCCGCTGCTGGTGCTGTGACCGCCGACCAGTGGCGGCTGCTGGAGGACACCGGCTCCCGCTGCTGGGTGCTGGGGCCGGACACCGGCTCCCGCTGCTGGTGCTGGGGCCGCCGACCAGTGGCGGCTGCTGGAGGACACCGGCTCCCGCTGCTGGGTGCTGGGGCCGGACACCGGCTCCCGCTGCTGGTGCTGGGGCCGCCGACCAGTGGCGGCTGCTGAAGGACACCAGCTCCCGCTGCTGGGTGCTGGGGCCGGACACCGGCTCCCGCTGCTGGTGCTGTGACCGCCGACCAGTGGCGGCTGCTGGAGGACACCGGCTCCCGCTGCTGGGTGCTGTGGCCGCCGACCAGTGGCGGCTGCTGGAGGACACCAGCTACATGGAGACAGCTCCACGAGCTGTGGAAGCAGCTCGTGGAGCTGTCTCCATGTATTGCTATGAAACGGGAAGTTTCTCGGGATCGATAAAACGAAAAAAAACACGAAATGATAAAGCGAAAAACGCATGTCGTGGAGCCAGGCCAGGCCAGGCGTTGTCATTGCGAATCTGTTCATGACTACCTTGAATAGCATGGTAGCGTCTGTACCTCTCGTCCTCGTGTGTAATACCCCTCGATTCTAAAAAAGGTTTATTCAAAATTGCGCTGTCTTCCAGGATCACCATCTCTCATCTGACGTGACAGTTAAGCCATAAAGTCCAGTTCTACCAGTTCTGACGCCATACACAAACACAGGGCTGTGTTTGCGCTCTAACGCAACCACCACACTTGGTGCTCTGTCACGGCACTTCTTCTACGGCACTAAGAAGTGCCGTGACAGGCATCCAGATTCTCCCCAAGTCTCGCCTCCGTGGACCGCAGAACATTTGCCACCTTGGCAAGTTCGACGGTGCTATCTTGCAAACGGTAATGCTTTCGGTGAACCTTTAAGTCATGACCGAGGTGTGATGCCAGTTGGTCCATTTCGGTGTCGTTGAGGTTCATTACTTGAGCCACTGTGGCCAAGTACTTCCGCATACTTGTTGAAGTGATGTGGCCCACGCCGGCTCTCTCGCACGCCCGTTTCAATGCATACCATGCATTGATGTGGCTCCCCCTTGGAGATCTTCCGAACAAAAATCCGCCTTCTGCGTCAAGTCCCACAAAGGACCGAGACGCCACCAATGTGTCGATGGCCTCTTTCTCCTCCGGCGGCAAGAGGACAGGGACGGTCCTGTCCCGTTTGCCACTCGTCTTGATTAGTGTCATCACCCCCAAGAGCTTTTTTTCCTCTTCATTTAACGATTGGACCACTGTTTCATTCTGCGTGTGATCTACCCTGTTCGTGTAGTCTGTCAACTTGATCTTCACAGCTTCACCACCTCTGCGCTTGTTGAATACCATGAGAGACAGCGCGGTGCTCTCTACCAGCTTGTTGTAGTTTTTCCGGGTGTCTTGTTCGTCACAGGACTGCAGTTTCGCCGTATCCGTCTTAACTTCGTTTTTCAGGAGTTCTGAAAGCAGCTTCATGTCCTGCGTAGATGGTACGCCGTCGTTTTTCTTCTGCCTTCGTGTGTTTGCCGTGTGGTGCGAGGCTCTGTTGACCCGATCACCCCATTCCATCTGGTGAAGCCGTTGAAACCCGGCCAGTATCTTCTGATGGTCATCATCACCACTCTTGATAGCACTGCTCAGCAGCACATGAATCACTTTGCCAAGGGCCTGGCCTATTACTCTGGGAACCGAAGGTATCTTGAAGCCTGGCCGTCCATCAGTTTCTTCATAGCCACCCAGCTTTTGGCTTATTTCGACGATCATGTCGAAGCGAGCAGGACAGCACAGTTCTCGCATAGACATCTCCCCCCGCTCCATCTCCTTTGCCATCATCAGGACCTTCGCAAGCAGCTTGAGGCGGTTTTTCAGAACTTTGCTTTGATTCGGTGTTTTGCCTTTAGTCTTCATTGTGTACCGAACATAGTCCAACAGTGTCGGGTCGGACATGACAGCATCGCGTACGTTTTTGTCCCTTATCTCTTCCACAAGCTTGGGGATGGTCTCATCGTCTTCAACCTGTAGCAGCAGAGTTTCGGCTTCCGCCATGATTGTTCTCACCGGCTTCCCATTCCTCTCAAGACAGTTCTCGCCATGCTTGTAGAGGTCGCTTTTCAACATGAACGCCTTGCACGAGGGACACGGCAAGAAGCTTGAGATCGGGATCCCGGTTCTTGAAGGCCTCCTCCGAAGCAGAAGCTCGCCGTGGCACGCCTCTAGCACACGCATGTTGTGGTCATAATTACCCTCATTCAAAAGTTTCAAGAACTTGGCGTGCTGCTCAGGTTTTGTTGAAGCCGATGCCTCCCGAACTCGTGATTCAGAAGCATGCACAGTTTGAAGATGTCGTTTCATCTTTTGTTTAATGATTTTTCGGCAATACAAGCAGCTGTTGATGGTGTCATAACGCTTCCGTTTTGGCGCCGTTCGATAAGTCACTCCCAAGCGCAGTCCAGGCAGCAGTGACCTGAAATGACACAGAAATGCAAATAGTATGACGATCCGTATGCTAATGCACACTTTGTCCGTCCATCGGTCTACTAGTTTGTCAGAACAAATCAGCTCACAAAGTTCAACGCAGTCCATCCTACAGTCTAATCCAGCTTTGCCTTGTCGAAAGTCCAGTCTACTGTCCAAAAAACACAATGCAGTTGAAAGTAAAGTTTAGTCCAGATAACTGATCGATTCATTCCACAGTCCAGTCCATTTTATTATAAGCCCACGGCCCAGAACTACGATGTGTCCCTCACCAGTGTAATCCAGAACTGCTGCGAGTCCTTATAGGGGGAGGAGATTGATGCAAGCCCCTCTGCCGAGTGGCCCGTAATTGAGCTATCGCTTCGCTTTAAAAAAGGAGCACCTTGCTTGTGGCAATAGCAAGCTATTGATACCTGAGGTAAAGGTAATGAGTTTATTGGCGGCTACTGAGTTCAAGTCAATCACCTGAAAACCACCAATTTCCATTTTTATAGATATGACTTTTAAATAAACTCGAGCCGTGAACATGGTCTGTAAAAAGTGTTACCGAGACATTTCAGGTATCAATTGAACTTTCTCCCGTTCAATGGTAAAAAGGCTATCTCAGGTCACGACCTTGGTTGAGCCGCAATGATTCATTACCTAGTTTCAACCATGGCTGTGCTTGACTCATGACTCATTAACTCAACTCTGACTCAAATGAGCCGAGTCAAAGTTGAGTCAGTCAATACAATTTTGAGATTGAGTTGTGTCAGAGTAGTCAGTCAGGAAAACTTCGAGATTGAGTTGAGTCATCCTGCCGATTATTGAGTCAACTTGAGTCTAATCATTCTTTTGAGTTAATTATATAATGCAGTGACTTGAAAGTAGCAGTTTTCAGGATTGGGCAGATTGAACATGGCGTCCATGGCTTTGTATGGAAAGAATTGCATTGTTCCGACCGCCCCCTCCCCCACCCCCGGTTAACAAATTGAAGTGATGTTGAGTCAAAAAGAATTCACTCATTGTTGAGTCAATGCTGAGTCGACTTAAGGAACTTTCAGTGCCTCATTGAGTCAGAGTTGAGTCAGTCAAGGAAATTTATAAATTGAGTTGGGTCAGAGTTGAGTCAGAGTCCTACAGAAATGAGTCAGAGTCGAGTCAGTCGGTAACATTTGAGTCGAGCACAACCCTGGTTTCAAATCATATTTATGTAAAATAAGGGTCATGAAGAATGAACCAGTGTTCCAAAACACCCTAGAGTGCACTGTAAGTCGAAAACGTCATCTGAGGTTACAAGAGGTCAATGACCTCGGCTCATCTTTGGAAGGTCGTGACATGAGTGTATACTATAAAAGACACATAGTTACACCTGTTCATGTACTTATACACGACAAACACGAGAATTGCTGCGAGTTATATGCAGCCATATGTCACGGAACGTCATTTGCACTTGACAAGACCTCGGGCTAAATGTCAGGGATCATTAGGGTACGCTTTTTAATTTGCAGATTAGGCGTCAGATTAATAATGGAGTGTTCCCAAAATTACGCTGTGATAGGCAGATAAATACGCGGGTTCGTCCCGAAAACCGCTGGGGTTGCCAACTTCACACTGGCGAGAGACATACCAGCAATAATTTTGTAATGACCTATTGAGTTCATAGCGTAGTCAAGAGCACGGCTCAGTCGACTTCACAGCACAAATTATAAACCACTAAAAACACATTGCAAGCCATAAACCAGTCAAGAACACAGTAGACCAATCGTTCGGAACAGAGCAGTCCAGTCGAATAGTTCGGAACAGACCAGTCCAATATATCAGTCCAGAACACACCAGATCGGTCGTCCACAACAGATACAATCAAATGTGTACCAGACCACAGTAAAAAAGTACACTACATACCAAAGTGCAGTAAAGACCACTATCAAAGCGAAATTTAACCAAGTTTACAATAGAGGCCACAGTCGTGTCCAGTCTGGTACAAAGCAACGCGTAGTCCAATAACCAGTTACAATAGCGCCAGTCCAAGTCACCATCAACCGGATCGGACAAGCTGGAGCATTGCACGACACATCGAAAAATCAACAGGTCATTTTTACACCAGACCATTTATTTTGATGAAACCATGTCAATAGGGTTCTCTTGTGGTGACCATCTAGCATTTTCACCATCTGAAGCCGATAGTGACAATGCCAGACCCCTGTAACCAACGTTCCGGATATACAGCTTCGGAAATTTCCGAGGGTCCACTGTGCAGAGCAATTTTTAAAGAACTATAGCTCCTAAACCAACAGAAACACGTTCAACTAATTATCGCTTTTGACATCAATGCACCTGTGAACAGCTTGGCTATATCCGTTTTGTATAATTTTATTTTGACTATGAAGTTATAATTATCAAACGTTATTGGCAAAAAGCGTCCGTGACCTCATATGGTCTGACATGACCCTGAGGGGAGGTCATTGGGCCTAAACTGCACCTTGATCAAGAGTGGCCTAATATAAGAGGATCTTGAGAGAATTGGAATGATTTCTTTCGTACTTTCGGAATAAAGGACATTATAATATTCTCCCATTGCCTTATAATGGGGAGGTCGTAAAAATTGACCTGACCTCAGGACATCAATCTATATTAAAATTCCGAGATATGCTTGTAAATACTGATGGCCTCGTTCAATCTTTGAAGTTTCATATTGATCCCATCAAAACTGTAGCCATGGCACAATCGCAAACATTTTCGTAGGAAAGGTCACTTGACTTGATCTGGTGACCTGACGTGAGATGACCCGGGGACAAATTTTCGGGAAAGGTGCGGAAAGGGTATCGAATGTTTGCCAAAAAGGCGGCGCCGTCTTTCCGCTATCCTCGAGGGAGGAGCCTAAACGTCCCCCCCCCCGCCAAGGGTTAAAATATAAAATTGATGTCATAAAAAAAACACAAAAAAATAGCAATCTGAGATAGACAAGTTGCCGACCGGTTCATTGATGTCAATAATGATACATGGGTTAAACGGTTTCCACTGTTAGTTAAAGAGCTACGGTCTTAAATGGTCTGGTGTCAAGAGTTTGTTGATTTGTCGACGAATGCCCAAGTATAAAACAATTGAAAACTCACAGTTCCTCCGACACGCAGGAAGGCGGTACTAGCGAGTCCCGATCACCGGAGTCCGGGTCGCCAGACGATGCAGGGAATGAGGACACCTGCACTGGTTCCTCTGTCTCGGTCGCGCTCATACTAAGACGAGGAGAACAGCACGTCAAAAATGGACGGTGCAAAATCGAAATATCAAGGTACGAGTAGGCATACATTGCACACAAAAGCTAACGGGCGCCTATCTGGAGCGGAAAGTTTAATCCCCTCGCCAATTTTCGCCAGAGCGTGAAAATGACAACGGATATCGACGCGATACTTGCAATACCTTACACACAAAACCAGTCCAAAGCAGGCCACTACATACCACACCTCAGTCCAGTCAAGACCACAATTGACAAAAAGTAAATCCCGTTTACAGTACAATCCACAGTCGCGTCCACAGTCCAGTACAAAACGATACATAATCCAAAAACCGAGCACGATTACCCGGCCCGAATCTCCATTAATTATGCAGAACATGGTATTTTCGGCTTATAGGATAGAAAATAAATGAAAACTCACAGTTCCTTCGACACGCAGGAAGGCTGTACTCCTGGCCAGTCCGGATCACCGGAGTCCGGGTCGCCAGGCGATGCAGGAAATGAAGGCGCCTGCACTGGTTCCTCTGTCTCGGTCGCGCTCATACTAAGACGAGGAGAACAGCACGTCAAAAATGGACGGTGCAACATCGAACTATGGCGATAACGCTTGATTCACACCTGAATAGGATGGTGGTCGAATCGTAAGCGGATGGGATGAAATGTAATAGCGTAGTATTCTGTTGCCAGATCACGCTGCTACCAGATCCCACCTGTTTCCATATACCATTAGCATTATCCGCTTACCATCCCATAACAATCTGATCACCATCCCGTCCCGGTGTGAATCGCGCTTAAGCCTCTATAAGTTGAACATCTGTTCAACTAATTATCTGTCCACAAACACACACAAAAAAGGCAACCCTTCTTTTATAAGGCAGGGCTTCTTCTTTCTTCCAACCACGAGCATCAATAAATGTTCATCAAACTCGTACCTTGTCTGAGGAGGCGTGCGACGTGGACTGGGTTCGGCTGGCCAGTCATCCCCGGACGAAGAAGACAGAGACGACCCCGGGCGCCAAGATTCGGCCGATTCAACACTGGTAAGACATAATAAAACGTTAGGAATTATTTGGCTCGTAAGGTTGCTTGTAAGGTTGCTTAATCAACCTTACTAGTCAGGCTTATTAAGACTACAGCAGCTTCGCTTTCATCTGACGGCTAGCGGGAAACCATGTGCGCCACACCCACGGCATTTGTCGAAGTTACATAAATGCTGGTCAGATGCACCCTATTGGGGGAGGGGGGAGGGAGGGTGAACAGAAGAGGTGGCTGTCAGCTCAGGGCGTGACGACGTTTCATCAGATACTGTCAGCTCAATGACGTCTAGAAAAGAGGTAATATCCATTGCATTTCAACTCTGTGTAATGACCTCTTGACCTGCGATGACCGTTTGACCTTGGGCAAAGACAACTGTCAATTTAGACCTGGAATGTGTCGAAGCGCAGTCTACAGACAAAACTTGCTCGGAGTCGACTGATAAATACCAGAATCTTCCCCTAAAACGACGGGGTGGCGACCGAAGTAAATGACATTCTCTACAAATCGCTTAACTCAGATTTTCGAAAGTTTTGGTTTTTGATCCCCAAAATTAGAGATAAAAAATCTGTAAAAATGACCACATAACCACCACATAACAACCACATAACAAATGGCCACAATTTCGAAAATAAACAAAAGCGGGATATTTGTCAGAGAACCATCTATGAGCAACCACCATGTCAAATTTGAACTCAATATCTTTATTCTTGACCCCCAAATAACTCGTAATAAATGTTCCATTTTATGACATCATTTTTAATTGCAATTTTTGCCGTTTCTAGACCAAGTACGCAACAACAAATGACACCAATGGATTTCTGAGACAAAACTGGTCCATAATCAAGTGTCTTTTTTAACACATTGTGCATTTCAAAATTTGAACTTTTTGACCTGACCTTCATTTTAAATGAAGTAAGATGACAAAAAGACCGTCACCATCGAGTGCTACGTCCGAAATAATCCATAAAACACACGTGTCACACGGCTTTCATATTACTTTTGCATATAGTGACTCCTACTCTAGCAATAGTAGGATTGGAGGTGTTTCGGCTGAGTTTGGGCGCGCTGCTATCGATAGTCTGGTCTCTGCAGCCAATAATTCGAAAACACATGACCTTTTAAAACGAAAACACAACGTATTAACTTTTTAAGAAAATGAAAAGTGTGCTTTAGAATGGTCTCATTGAGAGCTTTCGATTACCGCCTCGCGCGTCTCGCTACGGCTAGTGGTTCGAGATTTAGGCAGGGGTCAGAATCTGCCCCATCCCCCCGTTCGGCTGAATACCCCAGCAGGGCGCGGATTAATTGGACAGCACCCTAGGTGTGTCCAATTAATCCTCAATGAGACCCTCAATGAGACCTAGAATGGTCTCATTGAGAGCTTTCGATTACCGCCTCGCGCGTCTCGCTACGGCTAGTGGTTCGAGATTTAGGCGGGGGTCAGAATCTGCCCCATCCCCCCGTTCAGCTGAATACTCCAGCAGGGCGCGGATTAATTGGACAGCACCCTAGATGTGTTTTAGGACCCCCGTCCCGTAGGTGCATGGTGAGTCGGCGGCTGAGTGACGTTGTGTGACGGATGTAGTATACGTAACGGGTAGCACAGTACCCGGTAGAACACTTAAAAAAACGGTATACTACGTTGGTCTGCTGTAGTGTCGTTATGTTTTTCTGGTAGTTAAGCATGACGATGTTCGTGGTGTCTTTATAGTACATTTTGAGATATATGTAGTGGTCCAGCTGTGCTGGACTTAATTTTTTCGTGACGATGTCACGGATTACATGTTCCGTTCTTTCTCCATGCTGGTGTGAGGATGTTCCTGTAATATATGTCAATGTTATTGGGTCTCCTGCATGTGAAATCAAATTATTTACATCAATGTCAGGAGAGAAACAAACCATTCAACTTTTCGGGTTGTGCAAATATATGCCTTCTAGCGGAATCATCTTACATTTCCTCGCCGATGTCCTCGCTGATGACTGACGGTTGCACCACCGACTCTTGGTGACTGTCAGGCTGTGTCTGAGTAGGCGCCGTCTGTGCTCCGGCTGCCTCGGCAAACGCTGCCGGGCTCACCGACTCCGTCATACGCCTGCAGAAACAGATTGGACTAAATCAGACAACACACGTAACACGCAAAAGACACACGCACGCACGCACGCACGCACGCACGAACGCAATAGTTATTGACAACAAACCGTTTATGATCAATCAATAGTTATTGGCAACAAACCGTTTATGACGTCATATGACCTCGCGTGACCTCGTACGAGTCACCGGTCAAATATTGCACCTGGGTCATCAAGAGTGGCCTATGATACGATGATACTGTAATAATTGAACTGTTCTAATTCGTATGTTGGAAATAGAAAGCATTTTAATATTTCCCCATTGACTTATAATGGAGAGGTCACGTGATTGACCTGACCTTAGGTAACCGAAATACAAAATCGAGATAAACGTTTTGTAGGTACCGATGAGGTTATGGAATCCTGAAAGTTTCATATCTACCGTACTCAAAAACTGTGACCGTGGCACGACCTCAAACGTTTTTGGAGGTGGTGTCACTTGACCTGACCTGATATGACCTGGGGCAACATTTTTCACACAATATGCGGAATTGATGTCCAAATAGCTTTGCAATTTTTTTCGCCGTTTTTACGCTATCGGCGAAAAACATGAGGGGTCAATTTGACCCCCCACCAGGGCGAGGGTTAAATCGCACGCCGGGTTATTGATGATGATAATGTCAGATAACCAAGCAATGATACTAAAAACGTGTAAACAATTCAACGTGGAAATCAGCCGTAACCTTTGCAGAACGATTGCTGTGACCATTGTGATGCACCGAAATCTTCACCAATCACCGACGTCTTATGACGGGTCGTTTTGGAAGACTTTAGAAGATAAAATACAATATTGCACTCATCCAAATGCAAAACGAATAGTCAAGTGAAAATCAGCGTGTCTCATTCGTCCGGTTTAATGCGGTTTAATAATTTAACGAAATATCAAAATAGACGTGCAACCAGTCAATTGTTTAGATCGATGGGGGATTTATCGGGTGATCCTGATAGAACATATACAAATGAACACGTGTACAATATGTTAAGTCAATATGTCAATTCTTATGGAAGTTATGGTCTTTTGTGTTACCTCGTATTGCTTGTCCTGATTTGTCGTCCGCACCCCGTAGACTGATTGTAATCGCTTATATAGACTTTGATTAAGTTTCGATATTAATGACATAATTTGTAGACTCGAATATTGATTTTGAGCCACTAATACGAACAGAATCAAAACTTTGATAAATGAGAACATATAGTTCATTAGTATCGAATGAAAATGTGCTACATGTGAAATATGAAGGTGCATCTGGCGTCGACTTGTGCGTTGACTGTATGGGTAGCACTTACTCTTGTATGTCGGCACCTGAAGGACTCGCTGATTCTGCATCACTACTATATGACCACGGGATATCGTGCAAATTCAGCCACTCTTCGACACCACTGAAAATGAGAAAACGATGATTCAATCAAAGCGATTTTCAAATGTAAATGCTACAACAGTAACATTTCAGATATTTATGGATCTCGAGTGGGATAAAGCACAGATGCGACTAATCGTATTTCGCGATTTATTGATTTATTCTTCATTATCGCATCTACTGACAGGCGAAGTCGTTTAGATAAAACAATAAATACACTATATAATACACATTACACACATATCACTACATAAATCACATGAGTATCAGGTATCACATTACCACACAACCTAATAGCTACAAACTTAAACTACAGAGTTAAAATATACTTTATCACCTTGGCTCTAAAAACGGCAAAACTGTCGTAAAAGATGTCTACGTTAAAAGCACTGCCCATAAAGGCGTTCATGACTCTCGGGATTCTGCAGAACATCCCAGAGTCAACAGTCCTCACTCGAGCCCGAGGCACGGTAAAAAGCGAGGCGGTGCGGGTCGATCGAGGTGGCACGTGTAGGGGAATCGACTCGAGCGAGACCGGAGTCCACTTTCTCCCGAATGATATTCCTAAAAAAGCAGGTCATGTTGCATTCTACGAGATGCAAGTGATGACATTTTAAAATGAATCAGAAGGCTACCGTAAGAGAGGGGAAATCAGCCTTTCCGGAGGATGTATGAGAGATCAGCCAGATGAGGAACTTGGGATATCGGTCAAAGGAAATGACACCGTTAGAGTATACAAGCTAGATGATTAGCTTCGCTCTTCTATTATAGATCTTCGTTAACACGCTCACTGCCGAGGATTCATTTCCGTCCCCTCTGTTTTTTTTTGTCATAGCGAAAAGCGAAACATGTATCGCAGTCAAATTGTGCACAGCTACTGGCCCAGGGTTGGCAGGTGGTGGCAAAAAGTGTGTTTTTGCCACTGGTTTTAACCGGTTAAAGGAAATAGTTCACCTTCAACATGGGGTTTTGAACTGAGATAGCAGTTTTGTAGCCCGTGTTCGAAAAACCCTGTCTGCAAATTGTGTCGGCTGAAAAGACTCCAGCCGAATATATTTGATTTTTAGGCGGAGGAATGCGGGGCTTATAGAAGAATGTTAGGAATGCGGGTCTTATAGAAGAATGTGGACCCTGGATCGAGGCTTCTAGTCCGTCAATCACCATGCACGTAGCGTTCATCATAGTTCGAGCGTGTTCTACTTTAAATCTGATTGGCTGAGACATTGTTTTCATCCGCGTGATGGGAGGAGCCAGATTCAATACGCATGCATATAGTTTTGATGAAATTGATAATTTGCGACCTTGTGTTCAAAATTGACATGTTTGGTGTCCATTTCTGGGAAGATGAAAAGAAATTGTAATGCAGTATTTAATAAAACATGCTATCACAAGTTTTCCGAAGGTGAACTATTTCCTTTAAAACCGGCTGGCAAAAAAAAACCTGGTGGTAAAAAGTGGCAAAAATACAAATGAGACAAACCCTCACGTTGTTTGTTCTCTGTATCAATCTAAATATACAGCAACATATTGCAGACCATTTTAGTGATTTTTTTTTGTAGGATCAAAATAGCGAAGTGTTGTAACTTGTAAGCCAGGCGAGCTAATGACAGTCAATCTAATAACAGACATTGTCAATCCATACCGTGCATTGGTTCCACTTCCCATCAGCTTAGTTTGGGTTGAAGAGTGACCTGTTTACTATGGTACCAAGTGAAGCTTAGTTGCTGAGCCCTCGAACATCTGCTGGAGCACCCCCGAGACACCGAGGACCCGATCATCACATGCACGACTCCAGATCGGCGCTAGCTGCCTCCGTGAGGGGCCTGTGGCGCAGCACTCCCTGCAAGGAGCAGAGGTCTGGCATCGCCTCCTCGCTATCTCCGCCTAGGGCCGGCCGGTCACCCTGCAGTGGGTCCCTTCACACTGCGGGATCTTCGGGAACGACGCGACCGACGCGCTGGCGAGTGAGGTGGCAGCCATGGCGCAGGATGAAGCCCCGCTCGACATGACTACCATCTACCGAGCGACGACCCAGCTGGTCAGAGAGGGCGGCCAGAGAGAGACCAGGCTACTCTGGCGGCGCCCGGTCGGCAACGGGCTGGTA
Source organism: Chirona hameri (assembly GCA_036785665.1). NCBI lineage: Eukaryota > Metazoa > Arthropoda > Thecostraca > Balanomorpha > Balanidae > Chirona > Chirona hameri. The sequence continues at coordinate 41,780 of JAXIVJ010007631.1, forward strand.
CAGGGAGTTGATGGGCATTAAATATCCACGCCGATCACCAACATGGACAGGACAACAGCGATGGACGTGCACCAGATGCGGACTGGCCGTTGGAGCGGCTCGGCCCAGTTCCTGCACGAGATCGGCCGCAACCCGTCCCCCAACTGCCACCAGTGTCGAGACTGCGAGGCCGCCAGGTGCCCACTGTGCGGCGAGGTGGCCGACACACAAGGCACATTCTGCTGACCTGCGCGGGGGCTGATTGTTGGACTAAGGCTTCGCGCTTTCGGCGCTCAGCCATCGTCTGAATGAACACTCACCTTCTAGCATCTGCATCATCTTCCTCCCGGCACATCGGCAGAACTTTCGCCGCCGCAGGCCCTGGGAAAAGGAATAAAGACAATAAACTGACTGAATAGCCATCAAACTATATCGTCGATTTCATCGGACGTTACATCCTATACAAATTGCGTTTGAAATCGCCATACAATGGAAGGAACATAAGCAATCACATTATTATAGCTTCGGTGGAATATTAGTATATTGTTAAATTGGGAGCCGTAGGATTTGAAGACTGATAGTCTTTAGAATGGTCCTTCGTTTTGGACGTTTGGTAACCGAGCATAGCATTGCTGAACTACCTCCTGAACATCGATCGCTAATGCCTATAGCTTAATCAATGAGTAATTGACTCAGTGATAAATAGAACTGACGATCATGAGAACATGGGAGTGAACCTACAACTAAGCAGAAATGCACTTACGATTGACATGTGAATTTCACATCCGTAAATACACACTCAAATAAAAATGCTCAAATGACAAATAAAGTCTACATGAATATCAGCAATATATTATGCATTCAGATTGTTACAAATATAAGTCAAGTGTGCTGGATATTTACTCATTAGGCGCCACTAAAATGCGTCCAACATACGTACTCGGTTTGGGCGTTTCTGTCAGGGGCCGTTGGCGATGGACACCCAAAGGTGGCGTCCGCATCTCTTCCTCTTCTGTGAACATCCAGGAGTTATCAATCAGAACACATGCAAGTTTATTGCGAAACCATAGCTCATCTAAATATACTCTATCAATCGTGAGCTTTAGATAAAGCGAATGCGAGACCCATTGGACTACTATTGTGTTAATATCGCCAGCACGTTTACGAATTGTGCATTATAACCCGCCTGTGCGTGTGCCGCCATATGGCCTGCGATGATCTAGTTGATCCGAGGTAATTTTTGGATTGGACTTTGCAAAATTCAATAGATACGAAATAGATCCGATATGATACGATATGAAACAGAAACCGTTTAGCCCTAAATGCCCTTTTGGCCTGTTATGACTTTTCAGCCTTAGCTATAGCTATTGAACCGAGCTGAAGTGGGAAGATAAGATTGATTTGATTTTATAACACTCAACCCACGTTTTCTTTTTATAGTTCAATATGTAGTTTCACATCAACAACAACAAAGTTCCAAATCGAACGATCTGACATTTAAAGACCTTCGATGACCTAAATATTGTGTTAATGTTGAAATGAGCCGAAAGATGACGGAAAAGTTTCGATTTGAAAAATTCAAATGAAATAATCAACACCTGCCGCCCCCACCATGACGGTGCAATCATGTGGTCCAGCACTGACTTGTGGCGGTTGAAGTTATCCAGCATCCGAGAAGCAATTTCCTGAGCAGTTTTGCTGCTCTGGCTAAGACAGTTCCCAACCAATTGTTATTAAACCATAATGTGGTAATTTTTATGTCAGGTATCACATCTAAAAATTGCAGATGAGTGTCGAAATGAGTGTCGAAATGTGGTCAACTGCTATACATCCAGCTTACAACTGGTTCGGTGGTAAAAATATTCACCCTACTTTAGCCGCGACCCCAGAAGGCAGTGCACAACAAAACATACCACATTAACTCCCAGATATGATCCAAGTAGTTATCTCCCCATACCTTGACGGATAATGCGCGGAGATGCATTATCCGAAGCTGTTGCTCCCTCCTGTGCAGGAACGCAGAATCCAGCAGCTGTAATACAGATAAAAATCAGCTCTCCACATATGGACACTATTGGATCTAAGGGTGGGGGATGCAGGCCCCCCTCCCCCCCCCCCCCACACACACACCGCATGAGCTCAGCGCAAATCAGCTTGAACTGAAATTGACGCATTTACTAATGCAATATAATATAATGCAATATAATTGCCTTTACTAATGCAATAATTCGCCCGTGTAGCTCAGTCGGGAGAGCGCTGGACTCTAGATCTGGCCTACCCTGGCAAGGTGGGTTCGAGTCGCTTCGGCGATCGCTATTTGCTCCGGTGGGGATGACCTGTGGCCGATGGCAGCGGCCGCATTCAAGGTCAGGTGAAGCCAGCGAGCCGGGCCGAGCGTCCTCAGTCGTAAGGGGACGTTAAGCTTTCGACTAAAATGCTGCCGGTGACTAGAATTGCGCGATCGGGTGGTGGGGTCAGGACCTACGCAACAAGCCTAGCTTAGCGTGGGTCCTGATCTCGGAAATCCATCCCATCAAAACATTCGGACTAAATTAAAAAAATATAAGGAAAGTAAAGTTTGTTCTAAATCGTCTATGAATGCCTACGCAAGCGAAATCCGACGAGTTTTCTTAATTTTGTGAACCTTTTTCAGGATTACTCACCCAAAAAAAAACACCCAAAACCACCGTTTTGGATCCGCATGTGCACATGGATCAGATATCACTCTAATACATACTTACATAACGTTATTTAGGCTTGCTGATTGCGAAATATCATACAATTCGAATTTGATATGCAAAACGAAGTGCAGTTCCAGATAAAAATATGAACTTGTTAATTTTGAGCTAATATGCACGCTGTACTTTCTGAACACAATTTTAAACGGTATCCTTACGGTTGAGGAACAGAAGGAAAAGTATGAAAGACCCAATAAACTCAGGAGTGAGCTAGGAGTCGGATACATAACAAAATAAAACAGTAGCGATAGCAATCTCACTCAATCTCATTCAATCTCACCTTGGTGAAAGGCCTCGATGAGGATAGGGTTTATATTGGATCTGGGCTCCCACGTGACCTCGCTGTCAAAGGAACACAGGAAACACAATGGTTAGGAACTGGAAGATAAATGGCAACGGACAATATAAATATACACGTCAATGCAGTCACATGCAAGGGGTTATATCCAGGGATGGGAATGTGTATTATTGTTGCCTATTAAAATATATGTTAAAGGGAGTGTGTCTACTCACATTGGTCATATGGAGTTAGGCACATAGGATAGTAGAGCAAATTTTTCTGAATTAATCCATAGCTGCATTTATCCAGTATAACCCTAGTTGCTGAGATATTCCGTTTACCCCAGCAGAGGTCTGGCAGACAAAAGTTACCAGTGTTTACCCCAGCCTACATCCACCACTAGAATTTGATGCAAACTTGCCAACGTATCGATAGCGTAAACCAATCACATTTCGACAAAACAGCTCGTGAGCGCTGATAGCAGCATTCGAACAGAGCCCCGGTTCTGCTTCGACTGTTTGTATACAATAACCACATTGCTGATTGTCTTACTTGCGCCGATTTTCTCTTTCGTGTTTGCCTTCACCATAGTGAAAACCACTTCATCGATATTTATACCGAAGTAAGTCGAAACAATTTAAGCGAAATTTCCATTATCGGAGGCCTATATATGAATTGTATCGCATTCAAACGTGATAACAGCTGCTACTTATCGTAGGAAAAATGTGTTTGGCAATACAAAACAGTAGACACATTCCCTTTAAATACTACAACAATCAACATCATAATATCTATGTCTCATAACATCCCCCATCTTCCTAAAAGTGATGGTGCCATTGACTCAGGCAATGGTTCTCATCGTCAAAGATGCTGTTATCCCTTTTTGGTCAGCATTATTGCCCCTTCCCGTTTTGTACTCAGTGTAAAGCCAAGTGGTTCAACATACATACCATTAGCCATTTACCACCATCGTTATCAATAGACATGGATAGATATAGGCAGACATGTGAGCTGCAACGATTGGTCTAACAAAAAAAATGTTAGTCTATTGGCGCGGTTTCGTAGATTGGGTTAGGTAAGGAAATTTAACAACAAAAAGGTGTTTCGTGGGAGGGTGCTCTACAAAGTTCCTCCAAGATGAAAACGGTAATACGAATTGGTCATTATCTTCCCTTATTTGGTTATATATTCGGTGTGATAATGTAGGGCCGAAATCAGAGACAGTGGAGCGAAAGGGGTGAGGTTAAAACGCCTATCGCCAACTTGCGCTAAATCGCCATTAGATCGAAATTTTACCTCGAATGGCATGACCTGAAGATCTGAAAATCACGCTCTATATGTAATTTGACCCAAGGAATCGATTGAGACCACTTTTGAGCAAATCGGACTTAAACTTTAGGCTCTAGCGCGTTTCAATACTTTGACCTGATATTTGACCTGGGAGGTCAACCGCTATCGCAAAATGACCATGCTAATTAAAAAATAGGTCCATTTTGCGATAGCGGTTGACCTTCCAGGTCAAATTTCAGGTCAAAGTATTGAAACGCGCTAGAGTCTAAAGTTAAAGTCCGATTTGCTCAAAAGTGGTCTCAATCGATTCCTTGGGTCAAATTACATCTGGGGCGTGATTTTCAGATCTTCAGGTCATGCCATTCGAGGTAAAATTTCGATCTAATGACGATTTAGCGCAAGTTGGCGATAGGCGTTTTAACCTCACCCAGCGAAAGCTGGGGTAGACATCCGTATGATGCGTACGTACAGTACGTATGCATATATATGTGGTATATAGCATACATGGAACTTACTTAAACCCCTGCCACTTTATTTCATACATCTCGCAGGCGGGATCACATGCGATGATTAACTCAATAAAGAAGCGTTCCTGAAAGAGAGAAAAAAAACATACAGATTAGGAAACACATCAACGCAGCACCAAATCAACGTGCTTATTTGACTGAGACAATGACATATACGCTGATGCTAAGAGGTATGTAAGTATTACGCAATGGAGCTACATCTCGAGCATATACATCAGTTTTACATTGAACGACCATTGCTTAAAAAAACTCATTCAGACAGAAATTTGATAGGCAAGTACGTCCTTCTGGGGCGGTTATTTCCAAAGTACGATAGAAGTAAAGGACAAATGTCACTCACACAGACTTACACGTGCACCCACACACGCACAAATCCCCACATTTAAAATGGCAAGCTAACTCAAAACCTAGCATCATAAGTTACAACTCGGCACCGTGTCTGAACTAGCGATGCCACAAATTTAGAAGCATGACACTAACCTCCACATGTTTCCTCCTTTTCCTTGGCATCCCAAGCGCTCCGTTCTGCAACACAGAACAATATCAGCGAAGTATTAATCTGCCAGCCCATGTAGCTGAGTCGGGAGAGCACTGAGCATAAAATCCAACTTGTCCCGACAAGGTGGGTTTGAGCCGCTTCTGCGCTCTTATCAAATACATACCAATACTTAAATAAATAAATAAAAAACACGATAGTGAGATACTGCATAAATGAAGGTCGGTACGAATTTCGCATGAAGTAAGAAGAGCTGTCAAAAATGGCAAAGTATTTACAAGTTTAAATTCCTGCCTTGATCTAAGTTGGACATGATATTGATGACACATTGACAATCTTGGCGCACTATTAATCTCCCCAATGGCAGTAACCCGCCATTGACCGAAGCAGGGCAAATATTGGCACTGGCAGATCCAGCCCCTTCTCGCGGGGGGGGGGGGGGGCCCGGGGGCAGTGTCCCAAAATTTCATTTTTGTTTGGGTGTCAGAGTGGAAAATCCGAGCCAAAAAGACCATGAGAGTGGAAAATTATGTAGAAAATGGTGCAATATCGATTTATTTTGAATCTGAAAAGCAGTAGTTTTCGTTTAAATCATGTATTTTTAGACAATATTTATGTCAGAATACCACAATTCATAATTTGGGAGTGGAAAATTCACTCCTCAATGGGAAGTGAGAGTGGAAAATTATTCACATTTGGGTGTCATTTCCCACCCAAATTGACCAATTTTGGGACACTGCCCGGGGGGGGGGGTCATTTTTCGGTTAGCGAAACGTCCCCAGGGGCGGATCCAGCCGGCCGTTGGGGGGGGGGGGGGAACAGTTTGGACATTTCCTACCCGAGGCCACTCATCTACTGGAGGGGGGAGGAAGGATTGGGGGGGGGGGGGTGCGGTCGGAAATATTTCGAACTCAATTATTTCCATTCAACGCTCATAGGAGTAATGTTAATGAGTTCAGCAGAATCCCATTTTATCTAGTGTAAACTGAATCGCTCAGTATAGGTACGGATCATTTTTTTTACTACCATGGGGGAGGGGGGGGGGGCTGTAGTCGCAGATATTTTAAACTCAATTATTTTAATGCACCGCCCATAGGCGTAATATTAAAGTTCAGCATAATCCATTGGCTACGTCCCTGACCTACCCCAATGTCGAATTTCTCCCTGGATTTGAGTTACTTCGTTTTGCAGCCACACCATTTTTTAAATTTACAAAATGAGGTTTTCAGCTTCCTGACCTTAAGGGATATCGAAGAAGGAAAGATATCAGATTGAAATTGTTAGTGCTCCCACATTGTCATCTGGGCGGGTACAAACACGACATGAACAGGGTACATATCTTCGGCGGTAGCCGGTAGGCCGTATTCTTTCGCGGGAGGATAGTGAGGACAGAGATGATTGAAAACGTTTTCTGGTTTCCTGAATGGTGCTAACGCATTGCTGACGCTCAGCAATCAAATCACCAAAGTTGTCATCAGTCATCACCCTCACATAATGTTGGTTGGATGGTTTGTGGACCAAGCACCATATCCTGTTGGGACCAAGTGCAAATTGGAACTCTCACCCTGTTCCGAGGGTATATGGGGGCCGGTCGACTGTTTCAGAGGCCCGCCCAGGGATTTGACCCCGGGTCAGCCCGTTACATAATAAACACGACGCTTGCGCCAATCATAAGCCGCACCCGTATGCGTTTCGTTTTGATCTACAAATCGCTGCCTAATTCCTTTTCATGTCTTTCTCAGAACGGAAAAGTTAGACATAGCGCCATCAAACAGACGGCAAATGGGTGCGACTAAAAGTCTACGCCCATTTGCGAAAATCGCCATTTGATCGAAATTTTTCCTGGAATGGCATGGCCTGAAGATCTGAAAATTACGCCCTCAATGTAATCGATTGAGAACACTTTTGAGCAAATCGGACGGCAACTTTAGGCTTTAGCGCGTTGCAATCCTTCGACCTGAAATTTGACCTGGAAAGTCAACCGCTATCGCAACATGGACCTAAATTTTAGAATCAGCATGGTCTGATTGACATATGAAAGAAGTTTGGGGAAAATCGCCCTGGATCGTAGATCAAAAGTAACCGAGTGCCGAGTGCTTGGGGTTGGTGCCGGTGCGGCCCTGTTTACTGCGACAACTTTCGATATTCCCCAAAATTCGTTTTTAGGTCAATCAGACCGTGCTAATTCTAACAAGAAGGTCCATTTTGCGATAGCGGATGACCTTCCAGGTTCAATTTCAGGTAAAAGAATTGAAGCGCGCTAGAACCTAAAGTTACCGGCCGATTTGCTCAAAGGCGGTCTCAATCGATTTCTTGGGTCAAATTACATCGAGGCCGTAATTTTCAGATCTTGAGGCTATGCCATTCCAGGTAAACTGTCGATCAAATGACGATTTTCGCAAATGGGCGTAAAAACTTTTAGTCGCACCCGCGGCTAATAGGCTTTTGATCTACAAATCGCTGCCAAATTCCTTTTCATAAAGTTTATTTTTTGCAAAACGAAAAAGGACATCGCGCCATCAAAGAGGCGGCAAATAGGCGAAACACTCGTCAAATTCTATATTTTTGGGGGGTGGAGGGGGGAGGGGGGGAAAAGATACTCTCAGGGCTTTTGGGGGTCCATGGCCCCATCCCCCCTTGGATCCGCCCCTGAACGTCCCATTGTCCTCTCCTCCAAAAAAAAATCCCGATCGAATTTCCGTAGCGGATACGTATTGGTATATTTTGTCATTTGAAGCTCTGTTGCACACCCATTTTGAAACTTTCGCTTAAGTATCTGGATTAACATTTAAGTTACACTTATTAGTTATTTACACTTATTCTCCCAATTACCATATCACAATCGCACCACAGCCAACCGCCACCGATCACAATCGTGCTCATTTTGGAAAGATGACACAGCAGCATTAATGAACACGGGTAGCAGAAACTGTTCGGGGGCGGGGGGGGGGGGGGGCATACTTGCATTGAATGCCCCTCCCATATTCCTGTGGGGGGGGGGGGGGGCATTGGCCCCAAATGCCCCCCCCCCCTGGATCCGCCAGTGAATATTGGCCATCCCCTCCCGGATTTTCGTAATTGGCAAGCAACGTACGATATCGACGTGAAACTTTCAGTACCTTTTTAGCATCAAATTGACGTCTTCCAGAAATTTTCGAGAAAAAACAAACAAATAAAATTGAAATTTATATTATTTTATCTTATTGTATTAATTGAATTATTTTAATTTAATTTTTAAATGGTAAAACATCGAAAATGAACAGAGTAAAGCTGCTGTTTATTGTGTGTGTAGTGGATGAATCAAGGCTTCCAGGAATGCTACCGGCGCCCCTATTATTATACAAGTATCACTCAAACGCGTGTTTACAAATTGCAACCAAGTTAAGTCGGCCTTAACTTGGTTGCAATTTGTAAACACGCCACTCAAACACGAATTACAAAGCAGCATTAGCATAAAATTGCCTCTTACCTCTTACAAAAATGATAAATAGTACGATCCATTCCATGGCCTCTCAATGCTAAGTTGAACCTCAATTGACGGGAAAGACGTCTTATTTTTTCGTCTATGGCTTTTAACACTACGCAGTCAGCTGAGTGTGCCGCGCCGTCCGCTAATTATAAAATGACGTCACGGCTTGGGTCGCGTATTACACATATCTACAAGCCCACATGTACACCTGTCACTTCTCGGAACAAATAGATATTCAGCTCATTTCCAACAGACAGATACACAGCTTGAATCACCTTAAAAAAAACACCACAATTCGCTGCATATCACAAATCTAGTCACTGCAGATTCATGGCACCATTCTTTGGCTAGGTACATTATGATTACTCGTTGCTCGTTGATGCTCATTACTCGTTATGATCTCCTACATTGGTTCCATACAGACATAAGAGGCCAGCATTTGATATAGGCGACTATTTACGGACAGACAGGACCAAAAGTGTCATGTCAGTACAGATAATTCACCTATTGTGTGAGGGTCCAAGAACTGGTCATGGTGTTAAGGTTAGGTTTATATTGTTTATATGAATGGATTTTTTGGCGAGTAATTGTGATCTAGTCAAAGAATGATGTCAAAGCAGCAGTGACTAGATTTGTGATCTACAGTGATTTGTGACAATTTTTGAAGGTGATATGAGCTGTGTACTGTCTGCTGGATATGAGCTGAATCTGTTTGTTTTGAGAAGTGACAGGTGGACATGAGCGATTGTAGATGTGTAATCATGTTATGTGTTAGTGAATCCAGACCCCACCCCAATTTGGAACGTGAGCAAGATGTATGTTAGATTTTCCAATCACAAATAACTCATCCTTGATAATGTGTTAGTCATGAAAGCTCAAATCTTGTTTCATATTTTTTAAGTACCTATAAAAGTGAAGACATCACTGCCAAAATCTTATCATTTTCCATCAACTTGAACTTCTTTACATGTGAAAATGTTGTATCACGGAACTAATAATGCTACTTGCAATGCTCTGTGCCATTACTGTCTCCACAGCATCATAGCATGGAAAGTTTGGTGATCTAGGACATGTTCGCTGATAGCAGTTGATGCAACACAAATCAAAATGAGATTGCTTCAGGAAAAAATGGGTCATGCTATTTAAGTCTTCCACCATTACAATTAACGGGGTATATTTCAACTGCACCAGGTCTTTATACTGGACACATTTTTCATCAAAAATGGCTTAAAACTGTTGAACAGCAACAAGAAAGTGTGATAAACACTATATTGCAGCTTCAGCTTACCTTATCATCTAAAAAACAGCTATTCTAAAGACTGCATTTTCACATGCCGTCTTCAGAATTGTGGGTGTCTGTTGATATAATCTGTGGCGATCAAGGATGTGTGTAAATAAATTATGCTGCAGAGGCCATGATTGCGCATGCGCCGGCAGCATAATTTTTTCCCAGCCAAAGGAAGCCACAGGGTGCTTCTGATTGGCTGTTTGCTCCAGAGCATGACCCATAATGCATCACCAGATGAAGGCGACACAGGGCGGTTAGGTTAGGTTAGGTTAGGACCTAACTTAAGAAGTGCCCTGTGTCACCTTCATCTGGTGATGCATTATGGGTCTGACACAAACAGCCAATCAGAAGCGCCATGTGGTTTCCTTTGGCTGGGAAAAAACATGCGGCACAACCAGCAGCAATAAATTCTGGTACCTACAGGCAACAATTCAAACTTGGATGACATTAAGAACAATACCATTTTGGTAGGAGATTTGCGGGAGTTATAATACAAATGTATATGAATTTATTATATTATCCTAACCTAACCTAGCCTACTGATAATCTGTGCGGGGTTTGTGCGTTGTGTTTCACAGGAATATATTTCAGGCAAAGGGAAAAACAAATTTGTTTGGTTAAGTATTGTGCTTTAGGCTTCAGACCTTGGCCTGAAGCCTAAAGCACAATACTTAACCTAACAAATTTGCTTTTACCGTTGCCTAAAATCTTTGTCTGTCTTCGGCACAATGCTTTTGATACCTGTTTTCCCATGATTTTGCTTTATAATAAATTAATTTTACCAATAATTTTATGTTCCTATTCATTAAAAAGAATAAACCCATAAAATTTAAGAACACAACATTAATAACATTCAAAATCAATGAGTTGTCAATCTTTGTGTGACACAATCAGCTGACGGCAGTCCTGTTAACAACACTCAGCACCAGGGCTGGCACCGGGGTCTGAGGTGGTGACAGTAAGATTCATAAATATTAAAATTATTAAAATTACAGATGTCTGATCATGTTGGTAAACATCAATATTTACTAAGAGACACATTCTCTATTGAATGGTGTGCATATTGTAAGGATCCTATATATATATATATATTTGTCTGATGTGGTTGTAAAATATACCTCCAAATTGACTAGCATTCCATTGACTACTCACATAAAGTCTATCTGCACTTCCGAAAACTGGCAGATTAAGATCCAGGATGGGTAATTTTTTCTGGCTATGCCCTCCCTACAATGATAATACACATTTTCCCACTTAGGAGAAAAAAAAACTTAGCTTTCATGAGGGAAACTTTGTTTTAAATCAACAACTAGGTAAAGCATGAGGTAGCAAAATCCAATGAACTTTCAGAAATCAAGGCACTTTTTTATTTGGCACGAAAACCGTCTATGGGCACGCTAGCACAGCAAATGCAGGTACCCCTGGCCCTGCCTGGGGGTGTTTCTATACCATAGTTGGCAAAGTTGCTGTTTGCTGGTATACATTTTGTACTCTTTTGTATTCTGATTGAGGGCTTGAGGTCTCCAGAGCTTGATCCAGTTGACTGAATCCAATCAAATATGATTATTAATCATATCTGACTTGATTATGTTATTTTACCCCTTTCAAAGAGTACAAAAACAAAAATCAAAAGAGTATGAAAGAGTACAAAATGCATACCAGCAGACAGCAACTTTGCCAACCATGTTCTATACTGATACGGAATCGTGGCGTTCCTAAAACTGAAAAAAAACATTCATCTTCCTTACCTTCCGCTTCATTGCTCACTGTTTCACAGTTTCACACAGCAAAATTTATATGCGGCCTTGCAAATAACAACCAACACCACATCACACATACGACAATACAATGGCGCAGCATAAGGAAATCCACTTTTCCTCAGCAGCACCAGCAACGTTGCAAAACATTTTTTTCTCTCGAAAATATGTCTCTTCATAATGGCATTAAAATACAAACCATTGACATTTCAGAATGTAGAAGTTAAAAATATTTTGCATTTGTCTACCTTGCTCGATTTCTAATAAAAAACATTTTGATTCTCGTCTTAAAAAAAAATGATACAGCAGAAGCTTGGCTGATTTGAGCCCGCGTCTTATCGCCAATGTTGGCACAGCTGATCAGCTGAGCAAATCGCGATGGTATCGCCACGTGGTGGCATAATTATAAACTACTTTTTACTAAAATATTTTTAATGGAATCTCAGACATTTTTGGTGGACGTCCACCTAGTTTTTTTATTCTTGATACGAACGTTGCGTCCATCAAAACCTTCATATCTGCTCTTAGTTTTACGTGGACGCGTGACGTCCACCTAAAAAATCCTGTCCATCTAAACCATACAAAAATACCGAAATGTCCACCTTAACCTATATTTGGAAAGCAATAAGAGTATACAACTGGGCACGGACCAATGTCACTCTTTTTATTGATAGACTTCCGAGCAAAATGCATTTAACCCGCGCCGTGCCGGGGGGAGAGGGGAGGGGGCGTTTAGACGCCCCTCTAAGGGTGTTTAAGTATAGCGGCAAAACGGCGGCACGTAGCGCCGCTGTGTTTGGCACAGCTGTTCGGGCATCAATTATCCACATTGTGTGAAATTACTGACTTCGAGTCATTTCAGGTCAGGTTATCAGGCCAGATCACGTGACCCCACCTCCAACAAATTTGCCGTCGTACCACAGCCATAGTTACTGGCCGATTGGTTTTAAACTTACAGGATTTCATAAGGTCATAGGTACCTACAATTTGTTAATCTCTCATTTTATATATTGGTGACCTAAGGTCGGGCCAATTTCGTGACCTATTATAAGTCAATGGCGAGATATTCGAATGCTTCCTATTCCGAGGGTATGCATGATATCAGTCCAATTCCTTCTGGATCATGTTATCATAGGTCATTCTTGATGATCCAGGTGCAAGTTTTCAATTGATCCCTACAAAGTCAGCCAAGGTCATCCGAGGTCACCAACACTTTTGTGTCAATAACTCTCGACAGAATAAAGACAAACAAGTGAAACTGGCACCAATGTGTTTGTCTCGTCGATACACGTCTCCCAATATGTAACATGACCTACTTGGGTCACCACTTGACATTGACCAGAGGTCAAATATTTAAGTTGACCTGACCTGGTCAACAGGAATATGATTCGAAGTGACTTGACGAGACAAACATGATGGCGTCACAATTGTTGCCTTATCTTTACTAGGTAAAACCTATTTGTGAAAACAAACTTTTTGCCAAAAAATAACCTTTTTGACCTTCGATGAGCTCTAGAGACAAAACTATTGACCTGAGCTAAAATTTGAGGACATCAAGTGCGATTGCATTTTTTTCAAGAGTTTTCAATTCCCTTTTCCGTTTTTTTCTTCTAGCTATCATAGTTCCCGAGATATTTGGGGGCGTTCGAAGCGAAGTCCTAAATCTGGAAAATCTGACATTTGATGACCTCCGGTGACCTCAATATTGACTTGAGTTAAAAGGGACTGAAATAGTTTCAAAATGATTTTGACGAGCTTTCGAACGGTCATTTGGGTTTGTGTCTACGTTCCATAGGAGCCGAGTTCTAGGGTGCGTCTAAACGCCCCCCCCCCGCAGCATGGCGAAGGTGGCGCCCAGAACCGGCACGGCGCGGGTTAAAGGGAATAGGTCACCTTGAAAGTTGTCTTGAAATTTAACTATATGGGGGTATTTCGAGCTGAAAAAAACGAATATGGCATTTGTTTGGACTTGGACGATAGATGCATATCAGTCAAAAAATGGGCATGTTTCTCTTTTCTCTTTCATGGCCATACAAAACTTCCTGACCATTATCACGTCATGCATATGGTAGCTTGGATATAAAAACTATTGCCCACAATAACGACGGACTTTAGGCATGTATACGCAGGCTGCTTGTAACGTAAACAACCGTTGTGAGGACCCGAAACAAGTTTCGAGGAAATTAAACTTATTCTTCTAAAATGGCTTACTAGTCCTGTGTCGAAATAACTTAACGTAGGGAGCTAATTGTTTTTCTTCACACAACCCATTTCTCGATCTGCTCTACAAGTCTGCTATCTCAGTTATTAACCCCATGTTAAAGGTGAACCCTATTAGTGGCAGGGGAGGTGGATTCCGCCCCCTCACATTTGTCCCAGATATGTCCAGAACGGCTGGGAGCAGGCACATGCAATTTTGGGACTTTTACCAAAATATATTTCGACATATGGTGTCAAAAGTTTGAGTTCTTAACTTGAACAGCGCGGTTCCAGGGCACGGTTTTGGAAGGGTTCTGCGGCGACATTTGGCGACAATACGGAAATGCGATCTTCACGTTTTTTCCCCAACTGCCTCAAGTATGAAGGAGATACATGGGTTTACGGTGCTTGAAACAAATGCAAATTAGTTAAAGTTAATGAAATATCATACAAATTGCATGGCAGAGGCGGTTTCAGGGACTTGAAAAGGAAGGGTTTCCAGGAAGTATGCAACGCTTGGCGGGAAGTCAATAGAGAGATGCAAGGGGCATTTATAACTATCAAGATGTAAAAGATAACTTCTTCAATTATTTTCATAATTTATTACATATAGAGTTGCAGGGGCGTGTCAGGCATATGAAGGGGGGGGGGGGGGGGGGGTGACTGGCATGTTGATGACGATATGCCAGCGATTATGGCACAAATTAATGGCACAGCGATTATGGTCATTTTTTTGCAGAGGCGCGCTCAGGAATGGAAGAAAGGGGGTCATATTATTGCAAGGAAACTAAGATGCATGGGCCTACAATGACATAACATACCGCAGTTTTCGGATGAAACACGCACCAGAGGGTACTCGACGAACGATTATTAGATAATAGGCGAGTCCAAGAAGGGTAAAAAGGGAGAAACCAATTTGAATTGACGTTGTAAGTGAAGTAGTCCCTGTTGACTAGTTAGTATCATTATAGCCGAGAATATACCTATCAAAAGGTCTTGCACCTCCCCAGTTTGGATCCTGATACGCCTATGATGAAGTTCAATATGCACAAGGGAACTATCTACGACCAGTAACTTATTTATAGTGCTGGGTAGCAACTTGCCTGCGGTTAATACTTTCTCTATTTGGCCTCCCTTTTTCACTAACCTAGTACCGCCTATGGCAAAAATATGTTTCATTACTGTTTTGTCTAATGTCAAAATAACACACCATTTCATTTATCAAAAAACAACATCAAAAATGGTTTTATTACGTATTTACTTCACCCCCATATTGAGTGGCCTGCACACGTCTATGATTTTTTAATTTTCAAAAGTGACCACCATGTATCAATCTCAAATTCAATATCTATTGATCTCCATTAGTTGCCTTAAAAACGGCTGATAAACAGGACAGCAGTGTTGGATCACAAATACCTCTAATATTTGTCATTTTTGCCCCATGTTGCCCCTTTAAAAAAATCGTTTTTTTTAGAAATGTAGATCGTGTTGATGGGAATAAAACGTCGTTGGATTTTTTGAAAATCGGACGGGTAGATCTCGAGATCTCCTGGGGGGCGGAATCCGCCCCCCCCCCCGCCACTAATAGGTGTAGCCAGGAGCTTGCCACTAATAGGGTTAAGAACAGATTCACAACGACAATTTGATGACAATTTCAATCATAGACCAATTCCTTCATATATCAGGTCATGCACTTATATCTAAAACACTAGTAATACACTAATAGAACAAGAACAAAACACATCAATTTCTCATGTTTTGGATAAAGGATTATTGAGAAAGCACAGAAAACAAACCTACCATCGGTGTCACAGAACTGAACGTTCTTCAAGATGCGTTAATGTTCCCGTATCTAAGTCAGCTCGCTGATAACTGTTGAGTTACGTCCTCTACATGGGCGTCGCCACCACTACGGACAGTACGGACAGTGTCCGTACAAGTTGACGAACCTCCAAAAACTTGTACGGACTGTCCGTACAAGTTTGCGGAACTATTTGAAGGTGCAGAATTAGAGATATCGATACCTGGAATGTTTATATTCTAATTATCTTCAGATGGACTATTTATTTGTGACGAATCTTGACGAATTACATCAATTCATGGAACTTATTGCTCAACAAAAGAAAAACCAGCGTATGTGTCCCCTCCCCAACTTGACCGCACACATGGCGAGTTGGAATGAAATGTTAACGTTTTTGTCTGGAGTTCGGAATAGGACTATGCGCGAAAATGGCAAGAGGCATTTATGCTTTGCCCTTGCTAAAACGTTTAGCCGCTTAGTGAGATGGATGCTTGATGTGAAAGCGGGTACTGACAGTTTGGGGACTATCTTGGCGGTAGTTTACGAGATATTGCGAAATACGCGAGGGAGCAAAACAAAATACTATCGTGTTAGTCACTAGTCCAGCTCCAGTAACATAAATGGTCAGGCCGTAATTTTACTTAACTGTATTTGGCTTCCTCCTGACGCTGACAACGCTAATGCACGCGCGTTTTATTTTACATGGATCCAAGGTACAGGTTTACAAGGTACAGGTTTGCATTACATGGTACAGGTTTCGATTGCGTTTCTCAGTTTGTTCCAAGCTATCATAGTTCCCGAGATATTTGTGATGTTTCTGGAGCGAAGTCCTACACTTTGAAAGTTGACCTTTGATGACCTCTGGTCATGGTGACCTCAATATTGACCTGAGCGAAAACGAAAACAAGCGTAGGAATAAGGGAGCTGGGAGGCCATGACCTTTTTTTCTACTTTCCGGCTATTTTTTCCCTAAAAATATGTAGCTAAATTATCCAGATATACCCCAAATTGTTTGTTTCGAAAGCAATATATTTCGATAGCATATACAAGCATTTTCAGTAGGTATAGATTGCGAAAGTGGCGCAAAATTCGCAAATGGCGCATGTGTGCTTCGGGGGAGCAATCTGGCACAGTGGTAAGACATTTGCTTTCTACGCCGGGGACCGGGGTTTCAAATCCTCCGAAAAAAATCGTTCAGGCCCCCATATCCCTCGGAACAGGGTGAGAGTTCCAGTTCGCGCTTTGGTCACAGGAGGATATGGTGCTTGGTCCACTACATTATGCTTCGAAAGAATAATAGAAGTGAGCTGTACAAACTAGTAGCTTGGTTCAAATACATATTTATCAAATTAGTAAGTGCAAATGTAATGATTATCTCATCATTGCTTACACAACTAGGATTATGTCAGTGGCGAAGGGTTCGCTCGCTGGTCCAGTAACGCTGATTTTATCAATGCTAACATATTAAGCTTTTCGACACAGCGCTACGTTTTTTTTTTGACACAACGCTGAATGACAGGACGAAAACATCTAATATATTCAGCAGGAGAGTTCATACAACCAGATTATGCAGTAAGTGATTTCTCGACATGGCCTTCAAAACTGGTCAGCCCTAAAAATCCCATTATGAAAGTGACTGATTTCCTTTAAATACCGTATTGACACCCCTGCAAAAGATCACGTCTACCCCCGCTTGAAAGGTTTGATATGATGGTGTCCGTACAAGTTTTGAAACCGTGGCTACGCCACTGGTCCTCTAACGCGGGCCAGCTCTGCCCGTATCTATGTAATGCACGTTTTTAGTTATATAAAATCATGCAATCGTTAGCCGAAAACAAGGAGGGAGCAAGAGGGAGAAGCGAGAGAGAGGGGGAGGGAGGGAGGGGAGGGAGGGAGGGAGGGAGGGAGGGAGGGAGGGAGGGAGGGAGGGAGGGAGGGAGGGAGGGAGGGAGGGAGGGAGGGAGGGAGGGAGGGAGGGGAGGGAGGGAGGGAGGGAGGGAGGGAGGGAGGGAGGGAGGGAGGGAGGGAGGGAGGGAGGGAGGGGAGGGAGGGAGGGAGGGAGGGAGGGAGGGAGGGGGAGAGGGGGAGGGAGGGAGAGGGGAGATAGGAGAGATAAAGGGAGGGGAGAGAGGGAGAGGGGAGGAGGG